>PVJA010010539.1:0-57191 GCA_004027025.1 Myocastor coypus | reverse complement strand
AGCAACCTTCTGTCGTGCTCAGGAGGGAAGGCTCCTCTGCGTTTCCCACAGGTGCTCAACTCCTGGAGACAGTGGCCAATCCTGGGCGTTTTCTGTATGCGAGGCCACACTCCACGATATGGCTCTCCCGATGTCCCCCAAAGCTCACGCAGTCATAGGTAGGACTTTTCAGAGGTGACTGGACTAGGGTGCGTGACGTTGGGATAAAGGGTGTGTTGCTGAAATGATTTATGCCTGGGGTCTTGAGGCCCTAGGTGCCTCCCCGGGCTGTCAGTGCTACTCACCTTAAGGGTAGGCAACCAGGATGGAGTCCAAGGTACAGAAAGAAGGCCACTCCTGGTGCTGGCTGCTACTGCTTCTCTTCTGCGCCCTCCTTTCCACTCTGCAATGCTGCTGTGCCCTGCCACCCGGCACTGGAGCCAGCCAGTTATGGGCTGAAACCTCTACAAAGTGTGACTCAAAATGCATCTCCTCCTTTAACTTTGGGTGTTGGGCATTTGGTCTCTGCACTGAGAAAAGTAACCAAGGCTCGCCATACCTACCACAGTGCTCAGTACCATGAAGTCAATTATAATAACTTAGAAAATGATAGTGATTGACTGGAGTCTAACTTCATACAGAGGCTAAGAAGATACCATGGTGAACAGACTGTGTCTATTACTTCCATACTTCCGTCTCTGATGACTGCTTATGACCCATCTACAGTAACTGCTCAAGAAAATTTGAACAAATGAGTAAATAAGGATGATCATGGCAGTGCACTCCTGTAATTAGGTATTTGGGGAGTATGAAGCAAAAAGACTGTAAGTGGAAGCTCAGCTGGTGGTGACATAGTTTGTCCTGGTATTTGATGCAATCCTGTGCTCAACTGCATGTCACCTTACAGGCGTCACTCTGGACAGAACATGCTTGTGTAAGTGAGGTTTCTGTGACTTTTGCCTCAGGAAGGAAGGGGTGAGGGAGAGGTCATGAGTAAGCAAAGGCTACTGCTTGTGAGGTACCTCACTAATTTTGCAAGTAGTTCTCATTTTCTGCTGTCATCTGTACTCAAGGAATGTAGAAATCTGGGAGTGATCCAACTCTAAAATGCTGTACAAACCAATGATGCATGCGGAACACTGAAAAGTACCTAGCTTGGTGGCTGCTCTCTTTGAGGTCTAAGCGATACAATTCAGTCCATACAGAGCCCAAATATTTACAGAAAAACCAAACTGGTTTCCCTCATGCAATGAACTCATGTCATGACCTTCCACAGCTCCCTGGTTTGATCCTAATCTTTGGGAGAATTCTACTTTATAAGCTCCACCTTCCACTACAGAACTTATATTTCCTTTCCATGAGCCCATTTACTATTACCAATAACATCCCACAGATAAGAGGAGTTACAAAGCGTGGAAGCTTATTACATCTCACTATTCTGGAAGTTCCAAGTGCAGGAACCATGTTTGATGAAGATCTTTCTGCTGGCAGAGTCACAAAAGGTACAGGGCATCTCAGAAAGACAACACATGCATAGTATGTATGTAATTTTTCTCATTTCCCTTCCTATGCATAATATCATGCAAGCTCATTCTTAATGACTTTAACACTAATTACTTCTCAGAAGCTCTACCTCTAAACTTCAGAGTTGGATTATCATTCTACCCTTTCAGCAGTAAGCACTTAGGACTATATCACAATGTTAGGGCCTTGAGGATCACGTTGAAACCTTGCTCAAACCATGTTTTTTTTTTTTTTTGTCTTTTTGAGACAGGGTCTCGCTATGCAGTTCAGGCTAGTCTTGAGCTCACTTTGGTAGCCCAGGCTGGTCTCGAACTCACATTGATCCTCCTGCCTCAGCCTCCCAAGTGCTGGGATTATAGGCGTGCGCCACCACGCCCAGCACTCAAACCATAGTTACCCCTCATGTACTCTCTCCCTCCCTATAGGTCCTTGGCCATAAACTTTTTTTTTTTTTTTTTAAACTCCAGACATGTTATTAGGCATGGATTTCCATATGCACTCTTCATTATTCTCTGCTTGGTTTGGTAGTAGTGTTGGGTTGCAGAGCAGAAATCTACAACTCTACAATGAAATTGACACAAAACATTGGTAGAAGGACCACTGGCCAAAAGAAGGAGGACAAATAAAGTAAGCTAGTAAATGAGACACTAGAAAAGGTGAACTGCTTTTGACCAATTATTTAAGATTTTATGCTTATATAAATACCTGTTTCATTACTCAAAAAAATGAGTAATATAGACTAAGATTGTGATAGCTTTAAGACTAGCATTTAAAAACAGGAGCCATCTTTCTTTGTGTCTTAACAGCCTGAAGATTCAGGGAAATATATATGAGAAAAAGAGGAATGAGAAGAATTTGACAGGAATTTAGAATTGGATAATGCTTACACTTGGAGTAACCAATATGTTTGAAATGCCAACCATGAATAAGTGGCTATCTTGTATTTTTGATCCTTGCCCAAGGGTCTATGCTTGCACAAATAGCTCTTTAGGGCTCAGCATAGGGAGCTGTTTAGAATAGAAGTTTCCTGAAATACCACATAAAGAAATAATCTGAAAGATTTAACTCTGAGTGGTGTTTTAAGTGCTGAGCTATGCATCTGATTGGGAGTATGATTTTTATGCCTTCTCTGTCACTTCCTACCTGTGTGACTTCAATCAAGTCATTTAAATATGTATGTCTTAGTTGCCTTACTTTTATTACACTTGTTGCAATGAAAAAATGAATAATATAGACTTGGACTATGATAGCTTCAAGACATAATGTCTTCACTCATGCTAATGTGTCATGCAGAACGCTCACTGCTTATCTAAGAGAACACACAATGGACCTTTTAGTTACAGCTTTTCTGGGTTGCTTTCCTAGATACGTTGTGTCTTTCGGTCAGTTGGAGACTTCTATGACTTAAGAATCTGCAAAGCAAAAAACTAATGGAATCCTGTTTCTTCGTGTGTTGGAATTTAGTTTCTATAATAAATTCTAATCATTCCAATAAACACATGCTACTTTTACTATGGCGTAATGGTTTAAACCTAACAGATCCATGAAAGAACATGTGTCCAGAGTTCAAAGCTTCAGAAGTTGATCAAATTATGAGGGCTCTAACCTTATCCATAGATGAATCCATTGATGAGATAAAACCTTCCAGACATTACTTAGAGGTAAAGGAAAGTGGGCCAGACGGCTGTGTCTTGTCTGTTCGTCTTTCCTCTCTTGCTGTCTTGCCTTCTGTGCCTCCAGGCGTCCACTCTACCCCGCATCCTGCATTCCCATTGGCAGGTGTCAAAACAGCAACGGAGCACGGGCTGACCATGGGCCGAGACCACTTTCTTTGGCCAGTTTGTTTTTCTCAGGCATTGCACGCCAGTAGTGACAACCTGACTGACACACAGGAACACCAACAGGGAGTATGGAAGCGAGACAGAGACTTGTATTTCTACAAGAAAGTTTCTAAGGTTCATCTCAAAGTAAACATCATCCCATGGTGTTCTCTGGCTTCTGCCTTCCACATCGTCTGTATGTAGCCAGTTCCGTATATTCAAAGCAAGTCAAAGTACTCTTTATTTATTTTAAATTGATTGTCTCAGTCCTGATATGTACAGATGTATAACGAGTGACATCTTGTCTCTATTTGTATTTACCACAAATCAAGAATTCCCGCAGGGCAGGGACTTTGTTTCCTACATATATATGAGCTGTACAGCAGGACAGCCTCTAATAAAACTCACTTCCTGGAGGAAAGGAAGGTAAAGAAGAAAGGGAGAAGTAGCTGGAAGGAGGGAAGAAAGAAGGAAGGGTAGAAAAATAGTTCATAATAAAATTTTCTCAAAGGACATAAAATCATTTGCCCCGATAGTAAAGTACAGTATGAAACTCGAAAGTGATACAAGAACAAATACTTCCCATTTTGTAAGGCATAGAGCCAATATTCTCTAATCTGAGCAACTACGTTGGAGATAACAACATACAATGTAATAACCGTTTTTAATTTCCTATTATCTTGTTTGAAATTCTGTACCATTTTTATTCTTTTTTCCTGTCTCTTTAAAATAAAAAAAAAAAGAAATAGAGCAACTATTCTTTCTATTTTCTTTTCCCAAGGAACTCTATGATTCCACGTTCAGGACCTGACAATGAGGCCCACAGCGCCAGCTGTTCCGGAGCCTCGGACAGGTGTTCGCTTCCTTTTCCAACCATCACGAGCTGTTGCTTCTGCCCCTGCCCTGGCTCAGCTGCGGAGCACACGCTAGGAGACTGGCCATAGGAAAGTCTCCTTCTCCTCTTGGAAAACGGTTTCTATGGAGGAAGCTAATTCCCATCTAAATCCCTCACCTTTAAATGTGCTGAAAAGTGAGTTTGAAATTAGACACAGAGCCATATGGCCAAGCTGAGGGGCAGCATATGTCTGCAGATTGCTCAGTGCTGAGGTAGAATATCTTTAAGCTCACCTCCCATCTCCCTTTACACAGGAGGCAATGGTCGGGCTGGCATTCTACATTTTGAGCTGCTCTCCGCTTCATGGGAAAAAGAGACTCCTAATCAGCATCTGTGATAAACCTGCTTTAGCGTTCTTTGTCATGGCTGAGGTAATCTCCCAAAAAATACCTACATTTACACTTGGGTCATAAACAGAGAGAAAATACATGAAGTATGGTTTGCCAAATAAAAATGTCACTTGTTTAAGTCCCATGTGAAGATTTAGTTCATGACATAGAAATGCCAGGTGGGGTTAAATCAGCCCCATGTGGACTAGGTGCATTCTATGCCAGGGAAAAGACACACGGACAGAGGAGCGCTGTGGTACAAGCATTAAAGCTGAATATTGTGAACAATATCTGAAGAGAAATGAGGACAGTAAAAGTGGGAAATTGGATATGAGAAATCAGAAAAAAGAACAAGCATTCAAAGGAAAGCAGAAAATCCAAGACCTACTTCTAAGGGGTCACCTAGTAGTGGCTTGACCGTGTGCTGTCCTTGGTGTCACTTAGAGAGTCTGATGGCTGAAGAAACTCACTCTCAGATCTTGGGAGCTGTGGCTGAGAGGACCAGTGTGGTGACCCTTTCTGAAAGTCTTCTCCACATTTAGGAGTTGAGTGGGAAGTGGATAAAAGAGGTGATAGCCTCAAGTCTGCTGAGCTTCTTTTCCTTTTTTTAAAAAAAATATAGTTGGGTCTTAGAGAGTCTCATTATGCAGCTTGGACTCATAGTGATCTTCCTGTTCCAGCCTCCCCAGCATTGGAATTCCAAGTGTGAGCCACGATGCCTGGATTCTGGCCTGCTCAGCACGCCTCAGGGTGGGGCTGGTGCAGCATGGGATGCCAGGATCAGACTATAGTCCCTTTGCTTGCCTAAGCAGGTGCTTTAGCCCTCTGAACTATCTTGCCATTCCTGGTGAGCTTCTTTGATTCAATAAGGAGCAACTGGTTTATTACCTGAGAAGAGGACAACTGAGCTTCTTAGTATGCAGAGTAAAGCCTTCGTCTTTTCATCAGGGCTGTACAGAAAAGGGAAACTCCCCTCGCACAGCTCTACTCAGTGACAACTTACTGTCACCATGGGCAGGAGGGAGGGTTGCATGAGAAAGCAGCCCTATGCCCTTCCTGAGATGCCTCCCAGAGTACTGGGGAGAGGGGTGGCTGGTGGGGAGCTCTGTGTTCTTTATAACCTCAGTCTGGAATACACTCTGGTCTCTGACCTGGGAGAGAGAAAGAACGAGTGGGTGAGCCTTGGCTTGTGAGTCACAGACACTCACTCTTTCTACTGACTCTTGGTGGCTATTCTTGAATAAAATGTATTCATTTGATCTACGGCTCTTGGACTACGTCCTGAGGCTCTGAATATCTGTGCATATATTAATAATTTGCACCCATTTCTGTGAAGAGTGAGTCCATGGGCCATGCTGCCATGGTACTAATGGACTCAAATGTAGGTCTTTTGCACCCAAGTTAGTATCCCAAAGGAAATGCCAGCGATCATCACACAGGCACTGAGACCAGAGAAGAGGAGATGTGTGGGGTATAAAAAAAGGAGAGAGGGACAGTAATGAGAAAGGTGCATGTGGCTTGGGAAGTGAAGGCAGCAAAGAGCAGATGCAAAATGGTGCAAGCGGCCATGAGTGTCAAGGTTATCAGAACACAACAGCTGTGGGTGAACAGCTGGGGCAACGTGGACTTCCTTCACGCTGGTCCCCTATCCAACAGTCGCTCACATTTCAAAGTCTTCCATTGATTTCTATGCTCCTGCACTGGGTTTCTCAAAGATAACATTGAGGATTTCCCCAAAGCATACGCACGCATACTTATCCTCATACTACAACATACATGTCTTCCTCATCCTTGAAGGCCTGCTCAGCTTCCTCTCCGCTGGGAGGCATCCACGTAGTTATCCAGCTCTGTCCACCTCCTTAAAGTTCTGTTCTTTCCATTTTCAGATTTTTTTTTTCTAATATGTCATCTATGTGTCTCCCGTGCAATTATCATTTTATACCATCCAAAGATCTCTAGCTCGTGGGATAGACATGAATTTCTCCCTTTTTACATCAGTCAAAATAAAGTCACCATAAATAACTCTGGTTAGTAGCAATGGATAAATAAGTGCATATGAACTTGCACAGGAAGACTGACACAGGAATATGCTTGGATTCGGGCTCTTATCACAGGAATAAGTGGCATCAAACATGTGAATGAAGAAACAAATGAGTAAATGAACAAACACATGAATGAATGAATGAATGAATATTCAAAATAATGGAATGTGCATATAATTAGATAAAAAATAAAACAATCCACTAACCTGAGAAGAGAGAGAAGTAAAGTCCAAGCAGGAAGGGCAGTGTCTGTTCTTTCTGGCTATGTCAGGAAAGCTTGCCATGTGCCCTATAACAGTATCTACACTCCCCACCCAAACAATTTTATGTATAAGGGAAGGAGCCACACTATATTTTTCCTGGTCCACCCCAACACTCATCCCCCAGTGCTTAGAGTTTCTTGTATATCGTGCACAGTAGCCCAATACAAAACAAAGTTGAAAGGGAATCAACTTCTAGATATCATAAAATTTAAGGACAAGGCCATGTTTAATTAAGGGAAGCAATATATTAAGGTAAGGTAGCAGATGCTATAAGGTGTTACATTTCAGTTTCAAAAAAAAAAAAAATTCTGCTGTCTTTTCTCAAAGAGGCTAAAACCAGAAAATATTTATTTTTGACAGAGAGAGAATGTTGGACATGGCACATGGTTTGGAAAATCTTCCCTCCAGAGTTTTCAGCCCAGATAATTGGATCAGCCTCATTGCTCAAATACTACTAGATCCCGTCTGTGGAGAAATGGTTTTGGATTGCCTCTGAGAACTGTGGGCGACTTTAACATCTTGATTAAACAGTCCATATAGGAACAAGAGAAGAAGAAATTAAGAAGGTAGACTTAATAATGTTGAGAGCACCGAACTTTCTTCTTGCACAAACATAATCTTCATTTAAGCTGAGATTGTCAGAAGTTATCAGCTCCAAATGCAAACATTAAAAAATAGTAACAAACAGCTCAACAGCAAAAGGTACACAATTTCTATATGTGGTATTGAAAACCCAGTATCTAATTATGCAAAGGGAATTGGGGCGCTTTAATTTTCTGTGAGACCACAGAATGTATTATTCCTTGGTTTATTACACAGAACCTCCAAATTAGACCAGTCATCTTTGTCCAATGTCCGTAAGATATCAGAATTTCATTGATTTGCAAAAGAGAAAGTAAATCCTACGATGTCCTAGAGACTTGTATTTGTTATATATAAAAAAATTAACCTTAACCGTGGTGCGATCCCTGGCACCACATGCTGTGCCAGCCCCAACCCCCAGGCAGCCTGAGCCGGCCATAACATAAATAAATTAATTTTTAAAAAAAGAAAGAAAGAAAGAAAGAAAGAAAGAAAGAAAGAAAGAAAGAAAGGAAGAAAGAAAGCACTTCAGGGCTTGGGAGCACAATGTCTCAAATTTGATTTCAGGTACCACATACCATGCTGACCTTAGACCCCTGAGTGTGCCATGCTGGCCCCCGAAACTAGGTGTGGTAATGCACATGTGTAATCCCAGATCTGGGAAGAGGATCTTCTGAGACAGGAGGATCACTGTGAGTCTGAACTGCATAGCAAGAACTAAGTAAATAAATAAATCTGAGAAAATACTTGCATTTAGTGTCTCTTCTCAATTCATAAACCATGTGACATTATCCAAAGAGGAACTCATTTCTAACAAGGAGAGTCGTAATCTTGCCCTGAAAATAACTCATACATCCAATTTTGAAAGATACCTTAAAAAAAAAAGAAAAGAAAAGAAAGATACTTTAATCTTTGGAAACTATGTAAAGGTCAAATGTAGGAATGATAGCAGAGATGAATGGACAGCAGTCATTCAGTACACGCAATGCCCCCTGAGTAGTGTGGCATAGGTCGAAAACATGGTGCAACGGAAGTGCCTTGGAAGAATAAGTTTCAAGCGTGTCTTAGAGAAAGGCCAATCTGAGAGTGAATTCTGTTTTCTCAATTTGCCATCCATATAATCTTGGGTTACCATTCTATTTCCATCTTCAAAATTAGATAAACAGACCTTTATGAAGCTGTCCAAAGTATGCCATTAAAACCTTATATAGAAACCTGTAATACAGAAGTCAACAGACGCTGTGTGTATGTGTGTACATGTGTGTGTGTGTGTGTGTGTGTGCATGCGAGCATGCTGCACACACGACCATGCTGAATATGTGTATTATCATTATCTTCATTTTCTTTCCTTAAGTTACAACTTAGAGTTATCTGTAATCATAATTTTCTCCTCTTGGGATGACTCTGGAGCTAGAACAATGACACCGTTCTGTAATTTAAGTACTATGAGCCACCCTACCGCACCGTGTTTCAAATTCCCTTTAGCTTACATGCTTACCTGGCCAGTAGAAATGAGGTTAGAGGAGAGGACAGCAGCTCCTGTCAAGGCTTTCACGTAGCTCTTTAACTCATTTACAGTGTTTCCTGAAGCCCACCACTTTATGTTCCAGTAGCTAAATTACTCCATCCATAAGAGAAATTGATAATTTAATCTTTCTTCTGTAGTTTGAAAAGTCCTTGCTAATCTGGATCTGCTCACCAAAAATCCACTTTCCTCCCCATAACGTTGCCAGCATTCTTTTTTAAGTCCATCAGCATTTTACAGTTTAGAAACTATTTTCAAATGCATTGACTCAACGTAAGTTTTACCATGCATTCTCACCTGTTATGTGACAGGTAAAATTCTATTCCTCTGGGAGATTTACACGGTTTTAAATTTTCTATTGTCTCTCTCAGTCTGTGTTAGCAGTTACGTTAGCGACACTGGTTTATTTGTTACATTAACTGACTGCCCTTCTCCTGTCCTAGACATCTGCTGTAGGCAGATGCATGGAGAAACACACCGGAAGACAATGAGGCAACGAGCATCATACAGGACGCTGCCTCCGAAGGAGAGCAGACAGACGATGGTGTGCCCCTCACTTGAAAGTTGTTTCCAAATGGATTCCTGTTGCTTTAGGTTGAATTTGCAAATCAGAAGTAGGTTGCTGCCGGATTAAATAGACAACTGGTGCTCATAATGCCTATATTATAAGGTTTTCATGGAAATTCAATGGGCACTTAATTAACTCAAAGGCCAATTTAAGGAATGCCCATCATGCTAGCTAGCATCACGACAGGGCTAAATATCAAACACAAGGAAATGAATCTGTTGGTGGTGCATTTATGGGTGAAGGAAAGCAATGTGAACATAGAAGGGCAAATTTCCAACATTGCATTCAACATAAAAACAGAAATACATCTACATGCTCCATTATTCCCAAGCTCACTCAAATTATCTTTATTTTTTCTCTAAAATGAATCAAGTATAGATGTGTGGTCTAAGACTGCGAGATTTATTTATAGAGCATATGATAATTCTGCCATTAGCTAACCTATTATATCTTGTTTTGTTTTCTTGGTACTTGGAATGGATCTCAGGACCTCCTGCTTGCCAGGCAGGCGCTGCGCCACTGAGCTGCATGCCAGTGACATATCTGATCATGAAGTACTACAATAAGCTCTTATACAGAAGGAGTTCTTAAATCTTGAAGAAGTCTGGATTCTGCTACTACTTAGTATGTGGGTAAGGACACGGGGCTTCTATTTATTTGTCCTGTGTTTATTATTGAATTTCCTTTATCTCTAGTACCCAGTGTCTTTCTGTAACATTTCTGCTCTGAGCAGTATCATCTTCATTTTACAATTATATTTTTAATAATAATTAACTTAATTAACCAAATGCCTTGATCACCTTAGTAGATAAATTTGTGCTTCGCTTTTCTCTATAATGTAGAAAGACTAGTGACCTCAACAGCTCTGTAGCGGTTGAACAGGTTATGTATTGATAACTACTGTGAACGTGTGTACAGATTAGTTTGTGGAACACAGAACTATTAAGGTACATGACATTTTTTATATCTGGAAGGGAATCATAAGATCTTTGATAAATATAACAATATTGTGTTGTATACCAACGTACATCTCTGCAAATTCTCTACTGAAAATGATGGAACTTAGGAAGCCAATAGTGGCCCAAAGGATAAATTGGTGGTGGAGGCCTTGAGGAATGCAATCACTTTTAACATGACCAGTAACAGAAGTCTTCATTAGTAGGAAAGGGGAGGCAGTAATAAGCAGATTAAATCATTGCGTGTAGGTCCTTGGGCATCACTACTTCTCCCAGGCCAGGTGCAGCTCACAAGAGCTCAGCACTTCTTCCAGACGCCTGCTCCTCTGCATTTTGGAGGACTCACTTGTAAAACAGATCTCAACTTTCATGAAGTCCAGTTGAGAATGAGGCCTGAAGTCATTCCCCAGGACTTCAATAAGGAATGTGTACACAAAGACACATGCTAGAGTTCCTCAAACATTTTTATTTTATAAGTATTGGGGCTTGAATCCATTTACATACGTAGTGCTTAGTTCTTTTTACCTTGTATATTCTTCACGTTTGAGGTCATCTTCGAGGGATTGTCCTAAGAAATGGATCTAGAGTTACCTGAAATCCTCTTCTCAGTTATAGAGAAGTGCTACATACACTCGGCCTCCTTGTAAATGTGTCGGGTGATACTATTGACAGAACCTCTCGGATATGAGGTAACAGAGTATGGCCTGGGAAGTCGGCAAATCCAGACTTAGATCTTCATCTTGCTGCACCCTTCACCAAATTCTCTATTTTAATGGAACCAATAAATAAGAGCTATTTGGGGCAGATCAAATAAAATAGTGAAAGTTTTGTGTGACACATGTAAGTTTTTACCTGTTTCTTTTTCTCCTAATGGATAACTAAAAGGCCCTCCTCAGAGAGGAGCAAGTATTTATTTCATATTTTCATTTGTATACTTTGACACAATTTTCAGAGTTTAAACACAGAAATTACCTTTTCACTTCTCCTTACCCCAAACCATAAGCACAGAGCCCTCAGCTGAGCAATTACCCTAAGAAAGTAGAAGAGAACGCCAGCACTGATTACATATTTGCTCTCATTCATTTCTGATTTCCCCTAGCACCTAATAAATTAAAATAAAATAAAACAAAATCAAGCCCCAAGGTACGCACTGTGAGTATTCCTGGAGAAAACCAAATCAATTTGCTCACAGAAGACTTCAAAGCATGACTGAACTTTAAGAGGAGGGCCATAGATTATACCTGACTTCATAGCTCCATAGTCAATAGAAACAACATGCTTTCACAGGTGGCAAGCAAGGGCTTAGGCATTTTTAGCTGAAACATAGTTTTACTTTAAGCAGTGGCAATTGGGGTCTAAAAAAATAATGTTAAAAACTCTCACATTTAAGTACCATGTGGGGTGGACCAAATAGCTCAGTGGATTAAAGCACCTGTAAGCAGGCTCAGGGACCCAGAGTTCAATCCTCGGGCCTGCCAGGCTGGCCCTGCTACTAGGGTGCATTGAGTTAGCAATGGAGACTGGACCTGGTGGCTCATACCTGCAATCCCAGCTCTTGGGAGGCTCTAAACAGGTGGATCACTGAGTCCAATCTAGTAGTGAGACCCTGAACACCCTGTAGACCCTTCCCTAAAATACAAAAATAAGTAGTGTGAAGACACACACACACACACACACACACACACACACACACACACACACGAACCCAAGACCTTCTATAGCCCATATGTCTCCAGGAAAGCAAGTAATTAGACCACAAGATAAGGAATGTTCAGAGATAATTACCAATAAATCTCTGACATGCGTCTGATGACTAATAACAGTGCATTCTAGAAAGGTGACTAAGAAAGAGGCAGGCAGTATAGTGATGCTACCTGAATGACTAACCGTGCAACTCTCTGCTGGCCTGGAGAAAGGAGGGAGGCCTAGGGAGTTTGCCTTTCTCTACAACTTCTACTAAGAGGGCCAGATGGAGTGAGAAAAACAGGGAGAATTTGAAGTTAAAAACTGGCAAGCTGAGAAATCACTTAGGAAAAAGTCTAGTTATCTGACCATTCTACTACATTTCACCAGAAAATGGAGCAAAATGTTGTCTCCGGCCTTTTGTAATTTTGTGACAAGCCTGATTATTGCTGATTTTCCCAGGTGTTTTGCTCAGGTAATGAAAACATCAGCGGATATACCGAGGGGATACGGGGTCAAAAAGTTTAGTACTGAAAATTATGAGCACTGACATTGAGCATTTTGCAATAAGTTAAGTTTATACCTAAACTTAACTTTCAAACTGATTCAAACTTCCAAGTGTTGGGATAGGGCAGATAGCTCAACAGAATAAGTGCCTGCCTGGCAAATACAAGGTCCTCAGTTCAATCCCCAGTCACACACACACACACACACACACACACACACACACACACACACACAAAGTTGAAGTGTTGCCTTGTGTATCACAAAACATGTGTTGAAAAATTGTCTATTATGGGCACTTTTCTATATTCAACATGTTTGTCACAAGACAACGTGATTGTCCTGCAAACTTCATCTGTCTGAGAAACTTCATGAAGATCATTATTTTTAAATGAAGTTAAGAGCGGTCAGAAAGCTGTCTGCTGACTAGGCAATATCATCCATGCTAATCCTAAATTTGTCCATCCAATATCTTCCTAAATTCCTCTTACTGGGAATGTTTCAATATAATGACAAAAAATGAAAAAAAAAATTAAAACAAATTGCCCCAAAGAAATGATTTGGAAGAACACATCTCAGTCACCTCATCACATGCATCCTTGGCAGAGCAATTGGTATAATCCAATCTCCATTTTGCCAGTAAGGAAAGTGGCAGCATCAGAAGGGTTTCTCACAAAGGTAAGCAATTGGGAGAGGAGAGAAACTGCATAGAATCAGCCCCATTCTACATCCTTAAGGTCTAAGGATCTATGAACTGGCTTTGTCACCGAGCACATGTGAGCACAGAAAGGGGACCTAACATTCTC
The DNA here is from genome assembly GCA_004027025.1 of Myocastor coypus. Lineage (NCBI taxonomy): Eukaryota > Metazoa > Chordata > Mammalia > Rodentia > Myocastoridae > Myocastor > Myocastor coypus. The sequence goes on along the minus strand of PVJA010010539.1, from coordinate 43,715 downwards.
AAAGCTGGGCTCCAGCACAGACTTCCTAGGGATCTGGAAATCCTTTTCAATTAGACACCCTCACAAAGAAGAGACCATAAGATGCTATGCTCATGGGCTTAAACCCCAAATCTATAATGACAAGGACTTGGAGGACATTTTTTCCTTTAAAATAAATTCTCTTAGCCGGGCATGGTGACGCACGTCTGTAATTCCAGCACTCGGGAGGCTGAGGCAGGAGGATCAGTGCGAGTTCGAGACCAACTTTGGCTACAAAAGTGAGCTCAAGACCAGCCTGAACTGCATACTGACACCCTGTCTCAAAAAGACAAAATAAATAAATAAATAAATACATACATACATACATACATTCTCTTTTATTTATTCATTTTTCTCCATTGGGCATTTTTATGCATTCCTTCATTTTCATTTCAATTGACATACACAAAGTGTACATAATTACAGAGCATGTTGTGGTACTTTAACACATGTGTACATTGTGTGATGAGCAAATCAGTGTCAGCACAGCTGTGTCCTTGCGCGTTTACCTTATTTATGATATCACCTTCATTTCTTCTAGCTTTTTAAAGAATATGCAGTCCACTGCCATTATCTCAACTCACTGCACGACGCAGTACAAAGGGATCATTGTGGAAAACAGCCCCTGTTCACCCATGAGGTTTCCCCTGGACCCTGGCACACCTTCAGCGCTTTCCTTTTTTTTTTTTTTTTCTTGCTTCAGAACCTTTATTTGTTTATTCACTTATTTTTTTATGGCTGGCTCAGCTGGCCCCGAGGGCAGGGCTGGCGCAGCATGTGGTGCCGGGGATGGAACCGCGGTCCCTGAAGTCGCCCAAGCTTTCCCAAGCAGGCGCTTTAGACCACTGAGCCATCCCGCTGGGCCCTTCCTTTTTGTTTTAGTGAGTGTCTGCACTACAGCTGGGGATGGGCTCACTTTGGGGAACGGGCACGTGCATGTACCCTGGCTTTCCATTAGTCCATGTTTGCTGTGCACAATGGGTCACGCAGATGAGTTCATATACAGACTGCATCTCCCCCCTTTTGTCTCCCCTCCCCTCCCCGTCAGCTGCCTTCCCTCCAACACTCTGCCTTCTAGTTTCCGATCTTCTCTCCTTTACTTTGTGCCTTCATTTATTTATAGCTTTGGATTCTCATTTGCTAGAAGATGTGCAATATTTAACTTTCTGAGTATGAATTACTTCACTCAGCATGATGGTCTTGCTTCTTGGGTTTTTAAACAATTATTTCACTTTCTGGCCGTGTGGGGTTATCTCAGTGGCAAAGACTTCTAGTTTCACATTTTGGACATTGATTACTTTGAAGGGCTAGTTGTAATATTTTCAGATCTTTTTGCCATTACTTTGTAGGAACAAATGAAGGGGAAATGTTCTGAAGCTATGCCCAACATACTTTCCCCAGATTTGATCATTTTGGGGCATATTTTTAACAAATATTTTAAGAATCAGTTTCTCTCCCAACTGTAGTCCCTATATGTAAAAACTAATGTCTGCCACAATATGTATTTGGCAGTTAAATTAACATGTGGTGGAAGAAAACAAATATTTCTTATATGTGTCTCATTTAATTTACTTATGCATCTTTGAAACTTACATTTCACACTTTATTTTTTTTAAAGACTTTTTATTTTATTTTTTTTTTCTTGTTTCAGAACTTTTGTTCATTTATTTATTTTTATGGCTGGCTCAGCCTGCCCTGAGGGCAGGGATGGTGCAGCATGTGGTGCCAGGGATCGAACCGCTGTCCCTGCAGCCGCCCAAGCTTTCCTAAGCAGGCGCTTTAGACCACTGAGCCATCCCACCGGGCCCATTTCACACTTTAGATATGACATAAATTCTTCCGTTCTGACTCTTGGCCATGGATTTGCGACCTCAGAAAGCCTTGTGCCTTTGTTTAGATAAGCACAGCCTAGGCCACCTAGGAGAGGGTGTTAATGAGTTGCAATGCCTTTGCACATATTTATATAACTAAAATAGGTGTACTGTTTGTGTTATGAGAACTGTTATAAATATTAGGAAAATTCTCTCCTGATCATCCTAATACAGGTTTTATTTCTCAGAAAACTGGAGAGATATGAGCTCATCCATTAATATTCCTTTTCCTTCAAGATTTTTATTCCATCCTCCAAATAGATAATCGCATTATCTCACATTATCATTCAATAAGTGGAATTTAGCGATTTCAACTTCATATGCCTCCCTGATTATTACTGTGCAGTCATTTTCCTTCCCTCCAGTCTCCACCGTTTTTCCCTGAGAACCAACTCGCCTGCTTCACGTTGAGAGCTTGGGGTCTCTGACCATGTGCATTCTTTGGTCCACGAAATGTATGGAGCAAAAATCAAACCACAGCAACCAGCGGGTATGCACTGCCACATGCCCCTCACTGCTGTCTCTTACACACCAATCCTGCAGCACCAGAGGTTTCTAAGAAATTTAAGCTTCTGCTATCGTAGACTGTTCATGGCACACAGACCACCAGTGGCCTGCCTTAAGTAACACATTTGTTTTTCAGAGATCTGGAGAACAGGAGGCCAAGGTTGAAATGCCAGCATGGTCTGAAGACACGACCACTAGGACTTCAACATGCTCCCTAGAGTGGGGGTATAATTCAGTCCAATGCAAGTACTATTGATAATAATGAAACACTAGGAGAAGAGAGTAGAAAGGCTGCAGTTGATGTAGGAAATACACTTTGTACTCCAGCCAAAAGATTCCGCCATAACCATTTTGACAGTCCTAAGATGTATATGGTGAAGTTACAGCTTGTTGCCTGTCTCTACTAGTAAATTAGAAGCTATATTGCCCTAAATTCCTTTTTATCCATTTCTCATTGCATCAGACCTCTTCTTATAAGATGACTTGAAATATATAATTTTCAATGATTTATTCCCCACGCTTATGCTATTGAAAATCGCTTCAGGATATCCCAAAGCCACTTTATCTTCGTGGGTTACAATATGTATGTCAGACACAATGGTGGAGAAGAAAGCTAAGGATGGTCTTTGGTGAAAGAATGTTAAGCAATACTGCTTCACTGAACATCTTCGCAATGTTTTGTTTAGTGCTTGATTGTGCTTTCTAAGTACTTTAATAGGGAAAATCATGGAAGAAGCTTTGAAATAATTTGGTATAGCTTAAGACTGTCACAAGAAGGATGAAACATAAAACCATGGGTTGCATTTGTCACGTGACCCTGCACATTTTCTCAAACAGTCCACATAAAAAGTCATCTTTCCCCAATCCCAAATTAAGACTAAAACTAGGCCCATGTCTGTCACCATGCACTAAGCTAAAATAAAAACGGATCAACTATCTAAATATTAATAGAGAAAGAGTCAATCTAAAGTAGGTATGGCATCTTGAAGACACAAGGTAAATTTCTCTGAAAAACACATTAAGCTGAGATTTTTCTAAATTTTATATTTAAGAAAATGAAAGAAATATCAAAAATAAAAATTTTCTTGACTGGAATTGCATTAAATCTGCATAACAGTTTTGGGAGTAGCACCATTTTCCAAAAACTATTATACATATTTAATGTAATTCCAATCAAAATAACATGAACATACCTTAAAGAACTAGAGAAAATATTCTGAAAATTCATTTGGAGTTAGAAGAGACCAGAAGTAACAAGGCAACCCTGAACCATGAAGGCAAGTCAGGCGGCATCATACTCCCTTACCTAAAATTATACTACATTGGGGCTGGGGAGATAGCTCTGTGGCACAAGTGCCTGCCTGGCAAGTGCAAGGTTGTGAGTTTGAACCCTGGTCCCACAAAAAAAAAAAAAAAAAAAAAAAAACCCAAAAAAACAAAAATAAAATTATACTACAGTGCTACTGTGATAAAATCAGCATGGCACTGACAAAAAAGAAAAAAAAAGACAATCTCAGTGGAACAAAATAGAAGATGCCACCGAAATCTTGGGAATACACCAAATTTCCATGAAACGAGGGATGAATAACAACGGGTTTCTTAAAAATATAATAGAATACTACTCAGCCATAAAGAAGAGTAACCTTGAGATTTATAGGTAAATGGATTCAACATGAGAGCACACCCAGAAGTGAAATAAATCTGACCCACATGTGTAAGCATCGGACTGCTTTCCTATTGTGAGAAGCTGAACAAGTAAATGAGATCCAAAATGTACAGTAGATGTTGTGCATCGGGAGGAAATTGTTCAAAATAAAAGAGAAACTAGTGGGATAATAGGGAAAGGAAGAAAGAGAAAAGGGGAAAATAAAAATAAGCATGAGGCCGTTAAGATAGTTATATCTCTAGGTTCTCTTAGTTCATTGAAAAGAAGGAGTTGAGCTAATATGGTCTGAACATTATTTCTTGCCAATAGCGTGTACTCCAATAACTACTTGGAGATAACAATATATGAGGTATTAATTATTGTTACTCTCTATTAGCCTGATTTGAAACTCTTTTATTTTAGTTTTATTTTTCTTCTTTTTGAAGTAAAAAATCTTGTATCACATTACATATTATTATTGATATGGCAAACAATTTGGTAATTTTTATGAAAAAAATCTCAAAATTTCTTGAAAATCACATACATAGTAAAATAATTCAATTGAATTATGAAAGGAAAAAAGGTAAAAAACTAAATAGATACTGAGAATGAATTTTTTCAAGTGGAAAGAGCTACTGAGTTGAGAAGAAAGACAGAAGGAGTGGGAAAAAGATTTATCTATGTATGTAAGCAGGATGGCTTGACAATTTTATTATTCATTTCTGCTGGTCTATGGAAAGGAGTAGTTAATAATCTATTTTATATCCATTTTCAATTGTTCATATCTTTTCTCTTCATAATTGCATATACATTTCTTTCTTCTTCAAATTTTACATGCATACCTGTAATATGAATAACTGTTGGGAGACAGCACTATATAATACAACAAATAGTGTGAAATTTATCTTGCTTTGTTAAGTGAAATTCTGTAGCTCTTGTAATTTTTTTTCTATTTTAATTATAATTTGTACTCTCTTTGAAAAATAAAGTAAAGTGAATTATGCCTCAAATATTTTCACATTATATACTGGATCTACATGCCCTTTTCAAGAGAAAGTATGTTACATAGAAAAAGCTTTGTTTGTGAAAAGAGAGTAATAACAAAGCTTTCTTGTAGAAATTAACTCCACAGTGATTCATGGATAAAGTCTAAAGATATCTATCTGTACAAGACATTCATCATAGTGTTCTTTAGAAAATTAAAACAATATGCATAAACATCTGAAAGCAATCTGAAGTCCTTCAGTGTGGCACTGACTAAGAACAAATAGTGACTATTCATTAAAAGGAGCCTGTCCTATTTTTATTGACATGGAGAGATAACATCTGGTAAAGTATAAAATTTAGATAAAGGAGGCATGCATAAAATGAACTCATTTATTCAGACTCTGTGGTGTGTGTAGCCAAAAGAAACAAAGCAAATTACAGGTTCTCAAAAGCATTTTCAGCAAAGTATTAGTAGCAATTAACATTTAAATGACTTGTACAAATTTTTCCTTGTTCCTTCCTGTATTGTTATTTTTCTTGAATTTTGAAAAACTTAAGTGAGCAGAACAAAAGAATATATTATAATAGGACACACGCAGCCCTCAGGGAGGGCAGCTTAAGTTTTCATGGCTCTCCTTAGTCCTGTTCACAAATCCTGCCAATCTAGCCAGTGAGTGCCTAACACATAGTAACCCTCATAAAGATGAGTTGATAACAACAGTGAAGCGTGTTATAAATCAGTTATCTCTTTGCCTCCCACAGCCTCCTGGTTCCCAGGTTCCACCCCTGAGGACTGGCTCCAGCTTGGACATCCCATTTGTCCACACTGCGCAGCTCCAGCCTTTATGAGAACCCTGTCTCTATCTAGTTATCGCTTTCTATCAATTCTTACTAAGCATTTCCCACATGCACTGCACTGAATCAGAGGCTGGACCTGCAGACTTCGGGGAATTTATGAAAACGGTTTCATGGCTGGCTATAAGCCCACAACTCAAAAAGTCTGAAAATGGAAAGAAACTGTTCAAAAGAAGGGAACAAGTGGGATGAGGTAAAGGAGAACAGAAAAATAAAAGAGAAGGGAAAAATAGATGTGTATATACAGAGGATAACTGTGAAAATGGCACTGTTGAGTTCTACTGGTCTGTTGAAGGCAATAGTTAATCCTTAGCTTGTTTTTTTTTCTTTTTTCTTTTTAATTTTTGACCAATTTTGCATGCTTATATCAGGTAATCTGAGCAAGTAATTTGAACACAACAGTATGCAATAAAGTAACGACCACTGTTGAATTCCCATCATTTTGTTTAAAGTAATTTTGTCTATTCTAATGCATTTTTACTAGTTTTATTATCTTTTTTAAAAAGAATTTTACTTATTTATTTTTCTTGTTTCAGAACTTTTGTTTGTTTATTTATTTATTGTTTTTATGGCTGGCTCAGCCTGCCCTGAGGGCAGGGCTGGCACAGCATGTGGTGCCGGGGATCGAACCACGGTCCCTGCAGCCACCTAAGCTTTCATAAGTGGGCACTTTAGACCACTGAGCCATCCTGCCGGGCCCCCATATTATCTTTTAAAAAAAAAAGTGTAAAAGAGTGTGGAGTTATCATATTTCAAATAGAAAATTTGTTTAGTACCAAAAAAACTCCTCATATTATTCTATACATTTGAAAGACTATGCCTTTCCTCATATTTTATTTCCATTTCTGCTGTTATTTTTCTTTTAATACGAACAAATAATTTTTCTCTTGGGGTTTCTTGTACAATTTCTGAGTTTTTCTTTCTTTCTTTTAATACGTATTTGTTTGCTACAGGGTCTTACTATGCAGCTTGGACTCGTAGTGATCATCCTCTTTCACCTCCCTAGAACTGGGATTACAGGCGTGTGCCACAATACCTGGTTTCAGTGGTCAGCATGGCTCAGGACTAGCACAGCATGCGATACTGGGGATCGAACCTGGGTCGTTGTCCTTCCAGACAGGTGCATAGATAGCTGAGCTATTTCCCCAGCCTCTGAGTTTTCCTTAATATAAGATTTTTTTCTTTGTGGAGTGCTTTTACTTCGTCAGGGTCTATGGAATGCAGACTTTATTTTTCCTCATATTTTGAATAGATAAAAAGGGGGAAAAAGATGTCATTTACCATTTCATATTTGTGTTCCAATCCCTGTGCTAAAAGCATCATGCAGGATCAATTACCTTTAATATTCAAGGCAACATGATGAGCTCTTCATAGATATAATCATACAACCAGCCCCTCATCTGCCTGCCCTCCCCCCCGCCCCCGCGCTCCCCCCCTCCCATAATGAAGCTGCTTAAGATGATAAAGCTGAAAAGTGAGAAAGGGTCAGAAACCTGGTCTCTAAAATACCACTGTCTGATTTGTTCCTTGAAAAATCAGAAGTCTTTTTAAAAAGACTATTAGAACCAATTTAAAAGACTTGCTTTAGGTACCTCTTTAATAGGGCTTGTAACATGTGCTTACTGAGTCCATTTGCAGAAAGTGTATGGAGTTGTAAATTGGGTGAAAACAGTCCTAGAGGTGCTTCCTTTTAATTTGATTCAGGAGTACTTTAGTTTACCTAATGGTTTAAAGGTCAACTGTACCATGTTCCCTCATAAATTATTTTGAATTCTTATTTTTGTGGTATTTCCCTGTGTATAGTCTCCTGAGATAGCACGGAAGGGCCGCTATAAATCTTGGAGCTAAGCAGAGAGTCAAAGCTGCTCACAGTCACGGTGAGGTCTGTGGCCTGTGGCAATAATATTCTCAGCTCCCCTTGTTCAGGTGGGTAACTCAACTCTCTGTATTCTCTTAATCTGTAGTGCTTCCAAGTGTAGATGTACTCAACTGTTGAGTGTACCTTTGTCTAAACCATGCTGCTGTATTTTCTTTGGGGGAACAATTTTTTTTCTTCTTTTTGGCCTCAATTCACAGACTTGTTTTCTTAAACTTCCCAAGTCTGAGCATTTGGAGACCCTCTCTTGCATATGGTCAGGTACTTAGAGGCTTAGAGGTCTAAGGGACTTAATATATGGAATACTTCTGTGGCCCAGAAGAGACAATAGGCGGTGGAAAGATATAAATATGGCAAAAATTAACAATTGGTTAAGTGTTGCTATATAAGCATATGCTATAATCTTCTTTCAACTGTTTTATAAGTTTGGAATCATATCAAAAGTAAGCTTCTTAAAAATAGCAAAGAAAGAAACCTGACTTTTAAAATAATTTTTTATAAAAAAAAAATGTCTCTTGCTTAATCAAACCCTAAAATATGTAGAAAACCAGTGAGTTACATTCTCCAGTGAATAAATAAATACTGCAGATATTGTCGCTCTTTTCAAAGTCTCTGTCTCAGCCTGATCCAAAAGATGGGGTTACAAAGGCCAGAAACCTTGCTCTGCTAAGATCTAGTGATGGAAAACAGACCCCCTGTGCGAGATTCATCTCTGTGTGTCCATAGGACACCTGGTACTCCAAGGGTGCTTATTTAATGTCTGTTTAGTGAGGGAAGGGTGAATGAGCAAATGTCATTGTCATCCCCTAAATGCCAAATGTAAACCCTCCTCAGTGGCCCCATCGACTTATGGAGGCTGATCTGCCAAAGCTTCCTCTACCTCATTTACTTTTTAAATAAATGAGATGTCTCTCCTTAAGAGCATGTGCAGAGAACAGCTGGAGAACGGCAGGTGTAAAAGGCCCAAGTTCTTGGGCACGCATAGCATCCTTCTCGCTCCCTGTGGGCCAGCAGAGACCAGGAATGACACTCCTTGCAGTTAGTGCTTGCTGAGGACCTCCAACTTACCAGCCACAGTTCTTAATCCCTAATATGCATTCATGCATTTACTTACCATGATAGTGGAATGAGCTAAGCTTCACCATGCTGCGTTTAAAGTGGCAAATGTGAGAGAAGGTAATTAACTCACACACAGTTGCACTGTGAGTAAATTCAGAGCCTGTTTGTGAAATGAACGCACTGTGCTTGCGGGGAACAATGTGAAGAAGAACAATGGGGCGAGGACGTTCTCTCAGGCTTTCACAGAGAGCGGGCTGGTCAGGCAATGGGCGTGACTCGTCCGGATGGCTGGCGCTGACAACAGTTCTGTAGGGCACTGTACATGGTTCCGGGGTAGACATTGAGGGGATTTGACTGACCTTGGGAGATACAGGAACTACATGTTTTGTTGTACAGGTCTTGCTTTGTCTTGCCCTTGGCCACGCAGCAGAAAAGTTTGAAGATGATACATAGAACGTGAGGGCAGTTTAGTGTTCTGGGCTGTGGAAGGCTCTGGTCAACAACTTCCAACATTGCCGGTTTCACCAGTGACCCATTGCAATTGTGGGACGTTTGACTATGTATGCAACTACCTTCTCTTGGATAAAGGAGAAGAAATCTATTGTAGTAATAACTATTGGAGGATTTGACATCACTACAATGAGAACAACAATATGCACTGTATCAATTATTGCGAATGTACTACTAGCATGTTTTGAAACTGTCACATTGTGATTTCATATTTAAAAGTTAAAAAAAAGAAAAAAAAAGATTTTTTTAAAAAAGAAGCTCTGAACATTTATCTAGTTCAGACACAGCTGCCTAAGACCCCAGGAGGAGGCGCAAAGGTGCACAATTTAGATCAACACAAGGCAAACCAGAGACCCAGGAGGGTTGCTACGGGCCCAAAGGGGGTCAGGGAAAACAGCAAGAGAAAATATGGCCTTGTTTGTGCTTTCAGTGGCACTGAGAAGCAACCTAGGTCCTTTATGCTAAACTACACCCCGGACCTTTTTAATTTTGAAATGGATGAAAATATGTTATAGCTAAGCTAAAGATATACTACTGAAATTGCAGTTCTTGCAGGAATTTCATGTCATAACTAAAATTTATGTTTGGTTTTGTTTTATTTTTCTTTTCTGAGGGCGTACCAGGAAAGGAACCCAGGGCCTTCACAGTGGTCTGCACACCCAGGCCTTATTAAGTTTTTTTTTTTTTTTTTTGAGACAAGATCACATTAAGTCACTAAGTTGTGAAGGATGTGTTTAAGTTTATACTGCTCCAGCCTCAGCATTATGGGCTTATATCACCTGGTATGGCTACATCTTAATTTCTATGTTACCTGGACTAGGCCATTGTACCTACATATTTTGTCAAACACGAGCACAAATGCACTAGACACATACCATGTAGATCAGGGGAGATTGACACTTAAATCATTAGAATGTGAGCTAAGCAGTTTGTGCTCCTCTAATCAGCTGAAGCTCTTAAAGAGAAAGTCGAAGTTGCCTAAGAAAGACTGCCTTCTGTCTAACAAGACATCCTTTCCCTAGGGCTCTTTGCCTGTGACCCTGGCCTGTAGAATTTAGCAGCTGCATAGTCAATCAAATCCCTAGACTAAATCATGCTTGCAGTGTATATGCGTCCTACGCCCAGCGTCTCTCAGGTGACCCCTAATATTCTCAGGGCTTTCTAGTGGCAATTGTTTTGGTGTGAAATATAATATTGTGTAGCTATTATGTAAAACATAGCCAGGGTGATAGGCTCAGGCCAGGTGACAGAAGGCTTCAGCTAAGCTTTAAGGGCCAGCATGGTTGTGCACCCCCATAATCCCAGCTCCTGGGCTGCTGCTGCAGGAGGATTGCCATGAGTCCTTGGAGTGCCTGGGCTACAAAGTGAGCTCACAGCCAGCCTGAACTGCAAAGTGGGACCCTATCTCAGAAAGACAAATAGATCAAATCAGAACAACGAAAAACTAAGCTTTAGCTGAGATTAAGCTAAGCTTAGCATGAAGCTAGGTGGAAGAACTTGCATTTCCTTCTGTGTAGTATAGGCAGTCATGAAAGGATTCTAAGGAGAGAAGGGACCATGCAGCAGTCTTTCAAATACTCAAACACCAGTCAGGTGCAGGACGGATTTCGGCTGCACAAAATAGGAAGCAGGACCTCTGGTGGTTGCATACCAAAGCGGCCCAAATGGGAGTCGGAAAATCCACAGCTTGCAAACCTAACATGATGGAGATACTGGTGAAAAGAGATAAGGGACTCATAGTTTCACAGCACTGTTTTCCCCAAGTCATTCCAGGAGACTGTCCACACAAGACCCTTGAAAAAGTCACAACCTATTTAGATGCTTTGCAGTGACCTCATGCAAACAATTTCTTTATCTAGGTTTAATCTCAGATGTAGGAAGGACTGTGTCCATTAGACACCCACAGTCAGGTCTGACAGATGTACAAACCTAGCCTTCACCTCCTCCTAGAACCTTACGCTAAGCATCCCACACTGTCTCTGATTCCTGGAATGGAAAAAGTGCAGAAAGGTGACCTCTTCAAGCCTCCAGGTTCAAAGCTCTGAAGAGAACAAAATATCCCTATTTAGATTCTCAGACCTTTAGAGTTAGAAATAAATGATTTATTTCTGTTTAAGCTTCTGAAAGTCATCAAGTCTTTGGAAGACAGATAAAAAATGCATAAGTTTGCACCAGGAAAGCATGCCCATTATTACACACATATAATTTTTGCACACTATTTCAGGGAATCACAGACCGTGCCTCTCCCATCCATCCACACTCTGGGGATCAGAGAGTCCACAGAGTCTAGCACTCAATGCTGGATGAAAAAAATCAATTTGAAAGCATCACACACATGCACTAAGGGCTTCTTCACCCACATGCAAGCAAATGTTCTAGAGTTGCTGACCCATAATAATAATGAGATAAAATTAGACAAATATAGCCTTTGCTTTAATTGACTATATTAAGAAGATGAAAGAGACACAGGATCCAGAGAGGCAACTGGTTCTTACAATTTAATTTTTTCTCTCTTTATGTGGCTTTTCTGTGGTCTGTGGACATGGGTTCGAATCTCAGCTCAGTGATAGCATTTTCTGCAGCTTTCTTCAGCCCTTGGAGGCCTGGACTCCTCATTTGTAAAACATGAATGCTAATTTTCTGGAAGAGGTGCTGCCCAGCTGCAAGGGGCTCCATCCATGGAGCCCGATGTCAGCAGCACGACATTAGACACAGGTAAAGTCCAGGAAGTAAGCGGACCTTGGTTTAGTGTTGTTATTCCTGAGAACACCAGAGATGTACAAATGTCTGCACTCTGTGAATGCTGAGTACATTTCTATGCATCCTGGAAGAGGTCTGCAGTCACACTGCCTGGGAAAGCTGACTGGGAGACGTGGACTATGGACTCTGGAGAGGTCCTGGGCTACCTCATGGTACACTGCTGTTTTTAAATATGCAACCCAGCTATTTGAAGCCGCTGTGTATTAAGAATCACCTCTGAAGCTTGCAGAAGAAAACATGTTCAGCTCTTATATTCAGAATTTGAATCCTTAAGGGACAATGTCCAGGTATTTATACTATAATTTATTTTCTGGATGATTCCTAAAGAGTGAAGGCTTGGGGTCCAATACTATCTCCTTTGATTACAGGGAAAACGAGGCAGGAACTGGCTTTTGTCAGGTAGAGACCATGTAGCCAAATCTCTTCTCCGGATCTCCTAATTCCTAATCCAGGGTGACTGTAGGCATACTGGTGTTTCTCAAATTGTCATTCTATGGCCATTCACCTCAGAATGCCCTAGTTACTGTTGCAAAGTGTATTTACAGGGGCCACTCCATATTTACCGGCAAAACAGAATTAACAAATTCTCTAGCTGATTAAGCTTAAAATTGAAAATCACTCTATGCTATCATGCAGTGCCACATGCTTTGAAAGGTCCATTACTCTTTTTAGATAGCATCTAATGTTTTGGCAAATACAAATGACCACATAGAGGAAGGAGGAACTACGTATCATCTTTTCCTTGCTTTGCTGCTTACTAGTTCATAATCTAGCTATGAGATCTGGAGAGCTCATGGGAACGGATGAGAAAATATATAGTCACAAAATTAAAAACTGAACAGTAATCATTAGAAAGGGCCTAGGATGACTGGTATAGTTTTCTGTAGTATAAGCCCTATCACTCTAGTTTCCTCAAATAAGAGAAAGCAAGGTAGCTTGCACAATTGTACTGCTGAGTTCTACTGGTCTATTGAAAGGCTTCAGCTTACTTTTTATTCTTCTTCTTAATTTCCTGATCAAGTTTTTGACCAATTTAGCATGTGTATGTCTGCTAATCTGAACCACTAATTTAAAGACAACGACATGCATTATAAGGACCCTTGTTGCATTCCTATCATCTTGTTTAGCCAAATTCTATATCATGTCTAATGCGTGTGTGTGTTTTACTAATTTTATTCTCTTTAAAAATAACAAAACAGGGTCGGTGAGATGGCTCAGTGGTCTAAAGTGCCTGCTTAGGAAAGTTTAGGCAACTGCACATGCTGTGCCAGTCCCACCCCTAGCGCAGGCTGAGCTGGCCATAAATAAATAAATAAATAAATAAATAAATAAATAAATAAATAAAAATACAACAAAATAAGAGAAGGCTACTGAGCATGGGCCTCTCCAAATGTCACCCATTTGATATGATATTGAATGCTAACTGCCTACCACAGGACTCTCACAGACTAGGTGCTCAGTAAGAGTTCCACCTTCACTACCCTCTCACTGTAAGAGAGAATTCAAGCATTCACTCTCGTGGTGATCTTCCCCTGGGAGTAGATGATGGCCTGGCAGGAGTGGAAAAGAAAGATTCACTGCAGCTAGCTCCAGAGTTTCTACATGGAATCCATCACTAGACTAGCAATGGATCAGGGGAGGTTTGCCTTGAAGGTAGGTTCATTACACAGACAGCACTGAGTTTACCTAGACCTTCTTTACCTTGAAGATGGTCCTCAGCCCAGTAAGCACTGGCAATGATCTTTCTAGAAATGTACACCTGCTGGATCAGAATCTTCATTTGCATAATATAATCGTGTGATTTATGTACCCATTATGGTTCTAAAATCTTTGGATTAGGCTGTAGAGAAAGGGAGTGTCTCAGAAAGGCTTCAATGGAATTAATGAGGTAAGAAACATGATCCCTTGCTCCACAAAAGCCACTCGACACCAGCTCTGTGTTAGAATCAATAAAATAAGTATCTGTGGAGAATTCCTACACTCATTCTATTTATGAGTGAAAAGCGAGGAACTATAGAGGAGAATCAGTAGAGAAAAGCCTGCACACATATCCTGAAGAATTATTCCCAAACATAAATGCATGGGACCAAACAGTATTCTTTAAAAATGAGATTTTACATGGACAGCAAATACTAAATGGCAAACAGTAAACTGCTCTTCCTTAAAGAGAAGAAGTTCATTTGGAGGTCAAGAAATTGTGTCCCCCACCCACTTTGACTGACTCAGGCTGACTCAGTGCTACCTCACCAGAGCCCTAGCTTCGAAAAGCACTGACCTAGAACTGTCATCTTCTTTTATGGGTCAACAGGGGTACGATACGTGACGGCCAGGGTAAGTGCGCTTACGACCTCTGCTTAGCCAAGCCATGAGAGCAAATGAGTTCTGTACAAAGCAGCTTGGATGATCACACACACACACACACACACACACACAAACACACACACACACACACACACACGAGGGGTCTGCAAAGCTCTGCCTCCTCAAGTGGCCTCCAGTTCACCACTATGACAGGATATAGCAGGTCTGCCGGTGGCTACAGCACTGAACTAAGAAATGAAAGCGTTGGTAAACCGCTGACACAGATTTGTCCTGTTTAAACCATCTATCGCTTATCTGTCTGATGATGTATTTCACAAAACCTAGTTCACAGAGTCCCCCTATGCCAGAGGTAGATGAATGTAGGAAGGAAGTGAAGCCTGTCGTTACTGGTACAGCTGTTTAAATCAGAGAATCAGAGCCCAAAATCTGATGGCCATTATGGATCACCTAAGCACTCTGTAAAGAGAGTCAATGAAAAGAGGAAGGTTTTGCCCAGGCCTCTCCAGTACTGGGAGTACAAGTGAACACAAACAGATTTTCAGGGGTGAAGGTTTGATGCTCCCCTTAGCTTCTTATGAATGGAAATCCAGGGGCTAGAGCTGTACTAAAGTGCAGAGTCCATAGAAAAAAAAATTTTTTTTTTAAAAAAACAAGTACATGTCTAGATTTCTACCTTTTGATCCTAGTGATCTCTGCAACCAGGACTGGTCAGCTCGGGCTGCCAACATATTGAATCATATATGAACAGAGATAAGTATGTCTGATGAGAGAAACTGTCATTTGGAATAGAAAGCATTGGTACTAATTATTGCTATAACTCATCATTTTGTGACTCTCTTACACCAAAGAGTCTCCCTGCCTTTGGTGCCCAGCATCTACTGTATTCCATATTCCACTTTTGTCTATAGATCTTTGGCAGGACCTCTGCCACACGGAGATTCTTAATTAAAAAAATAGCATTAAGTTAATAAGATAATCAGTAAATTAGTTCATCTGTATATCTTCCTTCCAGCTCTAACATTAATATCATGTGTGTCTAATAAACTTGAGAATAAAAATATCCCCATGATGAGTTATCTTCTCTTGCATTTCTGGGTAGCCAAAACCAGATGTAGGAGACACCCAGTTTCCAGCTCTGATTAAGGACATAATGAACTAGAGGAGGAGGCCCAGGCTCACCTCTTCCTAGGTCTATTTGCCAAAAGTCTAAAAGTGTTGCCATTTCCTTCAGATTAAAACACAATTTGAACACCCCTCGGATCAAGAAGTCACCACTGGAACTGAAATAGTAATGACAGGAAGCTTTCCCAAGGACATGGCATGGCTAACTCTATGGCAACCAACTAGGTGAGGTAAATATAAGACTCAGAGAGAAATTCTCACTTGTGCTCTTAGATCCTGGACAAAATGTGGTAAAGTCTCTTAGGATACTAGTGTTGTGTGGCCTTGTTGCAGTGCTTGACGGCCCGCTTCTGCTTTTGTTATTTCATTTGATCCTCTGAAGAAACAGTCAAGGGTGGGGCTGGGCTGAATTTTCAAAGGAGTAATATGACTTGTTCAGCTGCATAGTATGATGGCAAAATACTACAAAAATGTCTTAAGATTGTTTTGACTGCCAGGCATGGTGTCACACGCTTGTAATCCCAGCACTTGGGAATCTAAGGCTGGAGGATCGGTGTGAGTTTGAGATCAACCTGGGCTACCAAAGTGAGCTCAAGGCCAGCCTGAACTGCACAGCGAGACAGTGTCTCAAAAAGACAAAAACATTGCTTTGATGGAATTTTGTCGCTGTTCCTTGCCTCATTAGCCTTACGTTCGAAGGGAGTGCAATCTAGCAAAACCAGTGTGCACTTAGACATCAGAGAGGAAAGTTTGTGTCCATCCCTGACCACACTCCCGCCATCAGTATGGACTTAGGAAGATAAGTTAAGAGCACGGTTCCCTCATCAGTGATGCCAACATTATAACTTACCTTTCCCAAGATTGATTTAGGAGAGTTAGATAGGATATGAGATGTACCTGGTGTGCTAAGCAATATATTTTTCCTCACCTTCTTACTGCATTTTGCACCTGATGTCCAGAATGGTATGTGTGTGTGTTTAGGTCTTGCTGGATTGCTTGGAAGACTGCCTGCACAAGATCTTTGTACAAGAGAAGCAGAAACTATTTCTCTTTTTGTAGTACAGAAAGATCAGTATAGTTGTAGATCAAGAATTTCATAACAACAAGTAAACAGTTTTTAAAGGGGAAAACACTGCCAAGAAATAGCAAAAAGAAAGAAGCAAGAGGAAAATTATATATGTATATCATATATGCAAATAAGATGCTTGCCCAATTTGGGTCTGAGCCTTTAATTTTGGGTGGACTAATATTTTTTAATTTTGTGTATGTTCTCAATAGTAACCCTTTTCAGAGGAACAGTTGGCAAATAGCTTTTCCCACACTGTGAATTTTCACTAATTTTGATGGTAAGTTTCTCTTGTACAAAAAGCTTTTTAATAAGATGAAATGTCAGTTGTTGATTCTTTGTGATAGTTTCCATGTGAACAGGGTTTTATCCATAGTCTTTGCCTACACCAATGTCTTCAAGAATTTTACCTATTATTTTCCAGTTTTCTTAAAAATGCATTTAATACAGGATCTTACTATAGAGCTCAGACTCACAGTGATCCTGCTGTTTTCAGCCTCCCCAGTGCTGGGATAACAGGCGTGTGCCACCACACCTGGACTCAGTTGCTTGCTGGCTCAGCACCACACAGGGAAGCAGGGAAACTCTGATCCCTGCACTTGTCAAAGCAGGTTTTCAGTCTGCTGGACTATCTCACTGTTCCAAGAGTTTTACCTGCTCTATCTTTAAGCATATTCCATGTTTATGCTTTAGTATTTACCTCTTTGATCCGTTTCAATTTCATTGCATAGTGGAAGAGCTGGGTCTATGTGGAAAGCTGGTTTTTCCAACATCATTTATTAAAGAAGCTATCTTGCCTCCACTAAATATGTTTGGCACCTTTGTCAAAGAACAGGTGGCTAAGTGTATTCGCAGCTATTTCTGCATCTTCTAACTGAATCTGTTCCATTCAGATCTAATTCAATCTGTCCCACTGATCTTCAGGTCTGACCCCCTCCCGCATGAACAGTACCTCACAAGTTTTATCATAGCTGTTTTGCAACATAATTTCAAAGCGGAGACTGTGATGTCCTCTTCCCTTTCTTGTTCTAGGTCACTTCTTGTTCAAAATGAGTTTTAAGATTATGTTCTCTAATTCCATGAGATACGCTGTTGGAATTTTTATCAGAATTGCACCATGTATATATGGTGTAATATATATATATATATATATATATGTGTGTGTGTGTGTGTGTGTGTGTGTGTGTGTGTGATGTGTCAATTTTGGACATAGAGCCCTTTTTGCTATATTGGCTCTTCATGTCAAAGCCCAAGGGATATTTTCCTATTTTCTGATATACTCTTCAATCTCCTTTTTTTTTTTTTCCAGTATTGCTATTTTCAATGTAGAGTTTTTTATTCCTTTCATTACATTGACCTAGGAATTTCATTTTTTGGTACAATTGTAAAACCTGTTCTTTCCATGATTTCTTCTTTAGCGAATTCATTATTTCTGTTGAGTATCAGCTATACTACTTAATTTGTTTATTAAATCTAGAAGACTTTTGGTGAAACTTTAGGGTTCCTCTATGTAGAGTACCATGGCATCTGGAAATAATGATAATTGAAAGTCTTCCTTTTCTATCTTTATTCCTTTCTGTTGTCTAATAGTTCTGGCTAACGTTCCCAGAAGTATATTAAATAACAGTGGTGATATCCTTGTTTTGTTCAGAGTGAAAGCTTTCAGCTATTGGTCATGTAGCATGATGCTGGCTGTTGGTTTGCCAGAGATGGCTTTTTATTACATTGACTTGAAAACCATCCAGTGTAGATTTTTATTTTAATCATGAAAATATAGTTTTTTTTTTCTTTTAATGATGAATGGAGGTTGAACTTCATGAAAAACTTTCTTCATCTGTTGAGAATTTTGTCCTTAGCTCTGCTAATGTGCTGTGTTACATTTATTGATTTACATATATTGAGCCGTTTCTGTATCCCTTGGATGAAGTCTACTTGATCATGGTGCATAATCTCCTTGGTAACTTAATGAATTCTGTTTACCAGTACCTTATTGGATATGTTTGCATTTATCTTCATTAAGGAGACTAAACTAGAGGTCCCTTTCTTAATAGGGTATTTCTGTGGCTTTGGGATTAGAGTAATGATTGCTTCCTGCGGTACATTTTGGAGCATTACGTCCCTGTCAATTTATTTTATTTAAAAAATAATTTTAATATTATCTTGAAGAGTACAAACAAATCAAAAACAAATAGCAGAGTCAAAGACAGAAACAGTAAGAAAAAACAACACATATGTTATAGATTTTTCTCTTTTTTGTTATAGATCTTGAAAACAAGAATATCCAATTAACAATAGCTGGTACATCACAAAATTTTATTGTCAAATCTGTTATTCAGATTAACAGATATAGTTATGCAAGGGTGGCATATAGTTGAAAATTAATGCTAGTTTTCAATAAACCCTAATGCTTTTTCTTGTCCTTTTTACCTTTTTTATAAATGTATTTTAAAGAGCACACAATAATTGACAAAACCTTAGTAATGGTACAATTTAGAAGAACAAAATGAGGGGCAATCAAGCATGGATTTTGTGTAACTCAGTTTCATTAGAGTTTGAGAAGTAGTGATATTAGATCTTTTCTAAATTTCTTCTAAAATTCAGCAGTGAATCCTTTAGGGCCTGGGCCTGGCCTTTTTCTGTTGGCAGACTTCACATCTTCAATTTCATTGGTTGACATTAGAATATTTAGCAATTCTGTAGCTTCTTGATTCAATGTTGGTATTTATAGGTATCTAGAAATTTTTCCATTCGTTGTGCATTCTCTATCTTATTAGAATATAATATCTTGAAGTAAGTGTAGATGATATTCATCCTTTATGCAAGATCTATTTTGATTCCACTATCTTCATTCCCAATTGCACGGATTTGAGTCCTTTTTTCAATAAATTTGAATAAGGACTGTTGATCTCATTTAGTCTTTCAAAAAACCAACTCTTTAATCAATAGATTATTTGCATTGTTTTCTTAGACTCGATTTCATTAATTTCTGCTCTAATCTTTATTATTTCCACATTATGATTTGGGCTTAGGCTTGAGGTTTTGGCTTCTCTAGATGCTTGATGTAAAATATTAAGGTATTTATTTGAGCTTGCCCAGTTTTCATGGTATAGATATTCACTGCTATAAATTTCCTTATAGGACTGCTTTCATTGTATCCCACAAGCTTTGATACATTTTATCAAAATTATCATTTAATTGTAAACATCAGCTGATTTGTTTCATTAGTTTTGTCTGTGGCTCATTGGCTCTTCAGGAGAGAAGTTTTTGTGGTTTCTTTTGCCACTGATTTACGACTCCTTTGCACTATTGACTGATAATATATATGGGATAATTTCAGTTCCTTAACATTTGCTTTAGCACGTTTTGTGAACTAGTATGTAGGCTACATTGGAGCAAGTCCTGTGTAAGTGGAGAAAACTATGTGTTCTGATGTTGTGGGGTGCAGCATCCTATAGGCATCTACAAAAATCTGCTTGTTCAAAACCTTGACTCAGTTCTAATATTTCAGTGCTGCTTTTCATCCAACTGATCTGTCTATCTGTGACAGTGGGATATTGAGATTCCCCAATATAATTGTACTAGTGGTTTGCTTTTTTTCCTGTCCATTAATATGTGTTTTATATAGTTGGGCTCACTGATATCTGTTGCATATAAATTCTTGACTGTTATCTCTTCCTCTTGGATTGTTCCCTTTACCTGGATGTAGTGACAATCTTTTTTCTTTCTTAATCAGTCTTGACCTGAAATCTACTTTATCTGCAAGTACAATAGCTACTCCTGCCTTTTTAGAGGTTCTTGTCACATAGCAGGAAAGATATTTTGTTTTCCATTCTTTGACTTTCAGCCTAACAGAACAATATAAGAACAAAAAACTGGAAACCATATTCACACGTGTAAAAGCAAGATCAAACAATGATACCCCCCCCCCAAAAAAAAGAAAGAAAGAAAGAAAGGGTGAAAACAGGAAAAACAAAACAAAATTTATCTCTTATAACTTCAAGGCTTATCTCTGCTGTCACTGGTAGGCAGCATGTGGAAAGAGTCCAAATCTGGTAGCATATCCCAGCAGTCAGTGCAGCTGTGGACTTGAATTCATCTGGGGGCCGCTAGATAGAGCTAGCTGTGGTTCTGAGTTCAGAGCTCCGTTAGTCCTTTCTGGAAGATGGCTCCCAGTCAGTCGGCCTCTCCTGCTTGATGGTCAAATCCATGGCACTCACGACCCAGTGCTGTTTCACTGCTGCACGTCTCCATGAAGGCCTCTGGGGCTGCCAGCAGTCACAGTGTGTCCACAGCTCCTCCCATGCAGTAAGTCTGCGCTCAGGGAACAGCTGCTGCCTGCCACCTCCTTCTTCACTGCTCAGGTTTTTCACTTCTCTCTCCCAGCAGGCTTCCATTCTCACTTCCAATTCTTCCTGGGTCCAGAGGACCCACTTCTCTCCTTTTTCACTATGCTACACTGCACTGATTGGCTGCCAAATCCCAGAGAGGCTCTTTCCCTTCTGCTTACCCCTCTGTCATATTTCCAAAGTCAAATCTATTCTATAATCATTGGTATTCTAGGGACTTTTTGATGAAGGGAAAAGAAAATAAAAACTACAGGAAAAAAAGGCAAAGGAAAGATTAGCGATTCATGGACTACAGCTGTAAAATAAGATTTGTTTTTTTCTTGAATCACACCCAAAATAAAATAGCATAGAGACTGGGTGGAGAGTTTTAGTTTCTTTTTAATTTTTATGGCTTTTGTGTGTTTGTGAATGCGAACTCGTGTTATTTGTTTTAAATAACTGTACTAACATGCTGATAATTTGTAAAGGAACTAGTAGATGGAAGAAGAGGAACTAGTGTAATGAACACAGTGTGTGCTCTGTGTGGCATTACTATTATGGAATTTGAGGATTACTGGGAAATTTGAATTTATATTGAAAAATGTTTTTGGTAACTCTGCCATACTTCTAATTATGATTGCTGAACATGGACCACAAAGCCATGGATTGGAAGAGCTATCCTAGAAACACTGTTGCTTATCTGTGGAAAGGCCGCTGTCCAGCACAGCAGTAGCTCTTTAAGAAGCAGGAGTGAAAAGGCGAATGAATGACCATAAATGTATATGATAAAATATCCAGGAATGAAGCAACACAAAATAACAATGAAAGAGAAATTAAGGGGATATGAAAGAAAAGAGAAAACTCTCACAGGACCTGTGTCAGTCGGTGGCGGCGTGCAGCAAACACAACGTGAATTGTTGCTCTTAGTGAAATTGCACGCTGGTAAAGTGGGAATATGTGGCTTCTCTGTAAGTTGCAACAAGAGGGTTCTTTGTATGCTTCTGAAAAGAGTATCCTCAATCACCTAAAAGGAAAACAAATTATTTTCGTGTGGCCGAAGCAGCTCATCATGATCTGGCTTCCAGCCTCATCTTTTATGACTGGTTCCCCTGCCATCTGCTTTCTAGATCAATGATTTTCAAACTCAAGAGAATCTGTTCTCCTGCTCAGAGATATTTGGCAGTGTGTGAAGACATTCTTGGTTGTCGTAATACCAGGAAAGTTGGGAGAAGCTGCAAGAACTCATAAGCAATGAGTAGAATCGGGGGATGCTGGGAAGCCCCTTGCCTTATACAGCAATGATATCGGTCTATAGTATCAATAATGCTAAGGATGACAAGGACTATCTTAGGTACATCAGTGTCTTAATTACTCAAGCTTTCTTTCCTTTCTCTTGGCACCACATTCTGTCTTCTATAACTCCTCCATCTCCCAGGAAAATACTTCAACATTTCAATATTTCAACATCTAAACAGCCATCCATCCCTTAACCCTCCACATTTTCACTTAAATCTGAGCATCCATTTGAGAAATTTGGGCTTTTGGGAAATATGTTGGGAAACAGTATGCTGTTCTCTCGACATTGCCATCGCAAGCTGTGCTGATTTTTGTTGTGGAAATTTCATAATTATTGATCATTTCTTAAGACTGGCTCCCACATCCACCATGCTATAAAGTAACCAGGGGAAGGAGGGCTCAGGGCTTTTCATCTTTGTGTCCCCAGCATTGGGCACTGTGATCAATGACTATTAGTTAAGCAAATAAACAAATAAGACATTTAACTTGTGGGATGGCTTCTGTTTTAAATTTGAATGCATTAATGTTTCATCTGCTCAGCTGCTTACAGGTGTTTCTTGCCATAACTGAGTGAGGTAATAGATGGCAAGATATTTTGAAAGTTTCCTCATGATGATAACTTGAGTTCACCAACCACCTTCCATGAACTTTCCACAGGCAAAACATTTTATGCATAGCATTCTCTCTCATTGTGTGCCTGGATCAATCCCAGTGCTTTGCACATGATATCAAGGCCTTTAGCAATGATCAAAATCTCCAGCCCTATGAGCACCCCCTTTTTTTTGCAGGTGGCAAAACCTGGCTTTATTTTTAAAAAGACAATTGAACTGGGTTCTGGTGGAGAGCACGGGCAAGAAGAAGCACCCAAGTAGTAATATCCTCACAAGGATGGGCTGAGGGCTGGGCTGAGCCTCAGTTGGGTCTCTCCCTTCTAATGCTTCCTGTACAGCTATCTGCACACAGGCTCCGGGGCAGCCTCAGGAGAGGTGTGGGCTTGGAGAGGTGTAGCCTAGGAGAGGTGTGGCCCAGGAGAGGTGTGGCCTAAGGGAGGTGTGGCCTGGGAGAGGTGTGGCCTCAGGAGAGGCTGCTGTGGCTAGTTCACTTGAGCAGGACATCAGAGGTCTCAGATTCCAGCTTCCCATCACAGGTCTCGATCTTCTTGACAACCACAGTGAACTTGGTGTGGGTAAAGCCAGGACTTTGGAGGCTCCAGAAGCCAGGGCCTGTGAGGCCCCCACAGTTTGAGCTCACCATTCCTGAAGAGCCACTGGTGGTCTTCATTTAGATGCTCAAGTTCTGCATTCCAGCCTCCAGTCTGTTTTCTTCACTCACCAGCAGCTTGCGGTAGGTGGCCATCTCAATGTCCAGGGCCAAGTTGATGTTCATGAGCTCCTGGTACTCATGCAAGTGCCGGGCCATGTCCTGCTTTCCTTCTGCAGGGCAGCCTCCAGCTGGGCCAGCTTGGCATTGACATCCTCAATGGCCATCTCCCCACACTGCTTCTTGCCTTCAGTGATGGCACCCTCCAGGGATGCTCCCTGGTCTTTGAGAACCTCAATCTCTACCTGCATCTTCACCTTCCAACTCTATTTATATCTAGAATTCTCTCCATTGGGTCTACTTACTTATCTCAGATATTTCCAGCCTTAAGTTTTGGAAGTTTGACATCATAATTCTGAAAGACAGAACCCATTCTGCCTAACTAGGTTTGTGTCATGCCTTTTTAGTAATGTTTACAAGCATTTTCCTTCTTTAAAAATACTGAAAACAAATGAGAATTTCTAAGATTAATAATGTGTAGAATACTAAGATACACTGAGTTAAGAAGGAGCTTTCACTATAATTCCCAAATATAACAGTGCTTCTTTCTCCAACATTCTCAAGGTAGTGCTCTTTGGGACTTAATGCTTGTTGGTCTAATACCAACTAAGAAATGCCCTTGTGTTCTCTACCTGCAGATGCTGCGGTTCATCTCAGAGATCTCAGACTTCATGTGGCAGAGCTCATCCCCATGCTTCCCAGCCAGAGTCTGCAACTCTTCACGGTCGGTCTGGTACATGCTGTCAGCTTCAACTCAGCTTCAATTGGCGATCTCCTCATACCGAGCCTTGACCTCGGCAGTGATGTCACCCAGGTCCAGAGAGTGACTGTTGTCTATAGACAGCACCATGGATGTGTCCGAGATCTGAGGCTGCAGCTCACATAGCTCTTCTTCATACTGCTGCCCAAAGAAGTTGGTCTTGTCAGTCAGCCCATCTAGGCGTGACTCAAGTGCCGCCTTGCTCATGACACTTCATCCACATCCTTCTCGATGAGGACATATTCGTTCTCCATCTTTGTACGCCTGTTGATCTCACCTTCATATTTATTCTTGTAGTCTTCCACCCGCCCCTGCATGTTGCCAAGCTCTGCCTCCAGCTAAAGTTTCTTCTGACCCAGTGTGTCCAGCTGCCGCTGGAGGCTGTTGATGTAGCTTTCAAGAATGTTGGCCATGGTATTCCAAGATATCTTCTGCTGCTGCAGAAGGCTCCATTTGGTCTCCAGCATCTTATTCTGTTGTGCCAGAGACTAAGCCTTGTTGATGAAGGAGGTGAACTTGTTGTTGAGGTTCTTGATCTGCTCCTTCTCCTGAATATGCATGGCCTGGATGTTGGGGTCCGTCTCCAAGTACAGGGGTTCAGCAGGCTGTGCTTCACTCGGACAGCTATGATGCTGCCCACACCACCAGTCCCGCCATAGTCACTAAGCCTCAGGCTGCCCCGGAAGCTGCCGCTGCTGCCCACTCGGGAGAAGCAGGAGGAGCTGATGAGGGAAGCAGGCCTACTGGTGTAGGAGAGGCTGCTGAAGGCCTGGGGGCCTTGTAGGACTTCTGGGTCACCCTTATGGACATGGTGGAGGCTGGGGTGGTGCAGGCCAACCGGAGATGGAGACTCGAGAAGGAGCCTGGCAGCCGCTTCTGGTCAGTAGTCTCTACGCGCGCTTCGAATTCTTCTAAATTGGTAAGCTGAATGTATGCAGTGAATCGATAGCAAGGAAGCAGATGCAAGGAAGTCAAGGGGCTTGTGTAAGGTCACAGTTCTCAAAAATTGATTGGAGAGGGCCCGGCGGGATGGCTCAGTGGTCTAAAGCGCCTGCTTGGGAAAGCTTAGGTGGCTTCAGGGACCGCGGTTCGATCCTCGGCACCACATGCTGCACCAGCCCTGCGCTCTAGGCGGGCTGAGCCGGCCATAAAAATGAGTGAATAAACAAACAAAGGTTCTGAAACAAGAAAAAATAAATAAATTAAAAAAAATTGATTGGAGAATCCAATCCACGTGCTAGGAGTGGGAACATGGGTATAGATTTGGACATAACTGTAAAAATCCAGAGTCCAAAGAAAGGGAGATACCCAAAGACAGGAAATGCATTCGACATAATCAAGGAAAAGACCCAAACCTTATTCACAGAACCTGGAGATATGGCCTCACAATCGCACCGCCTGATTAAGCAGAACTGCTGTTTGTTTGTGCCTAAAAGATAACTCATTATGAAAATATGCATTATAAAGTCATAATATATGCATTTATTCAATTAAGTCTAATGTATTATTTAAGGCTTGGTGCCTGATATTTATCATGAGCAAATGCTAATTTACGCAGATTATCAGAGTCTAATTAGGTACACAGATTTTTGAGGACAGCCTATGGCTTGGAAAGTATAGCGCGACTTAGTCTAGTTGGGGCCATGACAACCTACTTGATGTGTCCAGGTTAGCTCGGGAACAAATTTACAGGTAAATGGTTGTGTCCTCTGAGCATGACTGCCTTCAGGTGCTACCTTGGACACCTCATGAAGGTTTACTGAAAACCAGAAGCCTCTATGCTTCACAGCTTCACTCCATCAAACAAAATGTATCAGCCCCATCAAAACCAATCAGCTACATTCAGGAGACAAGGGG
Source organism: Myocastor coypus (assembly GCA_004027025.1). Lineage (NCBI taxonomy): Eukaryota > Metazoa > Chordata > Mammalia > Rodentia > Myocastoridae > Myocastor > Myocastor coypus. Next base: position 17,559 of record PVJA010010539.1, on the reverse strand, counting down.
ACCTTTAACACATCCTTTCCATAACCAAACATTGAAAAGTTACTTTGTACCAGACTTTGCAATGGGCAGAGAGGCTAAGGATGAAGGAAGCTAAATTGCTGTAGCTACAACACAGATTCCTCAGTCTGCTAGGACACACATTCAACATCCCCCAGCCTAGCTAGCAAGGAATAGAGTCATGGCTCTATTGTTTACCAGTCATATGACCACAGAACTTTCTTCATCTACGGGGGGGGGGGGGCTGGCCTGTACTTATAGCGATATTATGTAGATAAAAGAAACCATAGAGACTGAGGGGGACTTCAAGGGTAGAGTATTCATCTAGCGTTTGTTAGGCCCTGCCTTCCGTCACCGTTCACCAACATGAAAAATGAAGGATAAGAAGAAGGAAGAGTAGAAGGATTAATCAGAGGAGGAAGAAAATGTAGAGGAGGAGAAAAATGTTAAGCTTTTTTGGACAGAGATTGTCTTGGTTACTTTAGTCCCATTGCTGGGACAAAACACCTGACATTCAAAATTTGGGAAAGGAAAGGTTCATTTAGCTGACAGTTAGTTGAGGTTTCTGTCCATCTTCTTGGCTGGCTCCAAAGCAGAGTGGCACACATGGCAGAGGGCAGCCAGTCATGGTGGTGGGAAACACCAAAGAGCAAAGGGAGAAGCAGCGGGTGTGGCAGCTAGGAAGGCTCTCTCCCCGCCTTATCCTGCATGCAGATTACCCATCCCATTGTGTGTGTAGCACTCATACCCATCATCCCACCACTGGATCAAGAATTAACCACAAACTCTACAAGCCTGCAACAATGACTGCATGAGGCTTTTGGGGAACAGCTATACAAAAACTATAAAAGAAGAGTTAAAGACAGGCTCTCACTAGGTCGTGAAGTCTGGCCTTGCATCCACTGGGTAATGCAGGATGGCCTTGAACCCACAATTTTCCTGCCTCAGTCTTCTGAGAGCTGGAATTACAAACATATGCCACCATACCTGGCTTGGTTGGGGAAAAGATAAACTTGCCTCATAAATTATCACTGTTTGTGAACACGAAGATGTCATTTCTTTATTATTAAAAAAGTAAGGAAATAAAGAATTTGATGGCCTTCCAATAAGGCAAATATGGCACCGACTTTAAAATCTTATATGTATATTCCCATGAAAGCCTCCCTCCAAGCCGCTTGGATAGAAGTATCAATGCCTTGTGCTCTATTTTTATTGTCAACCTGAAGGCAATTATACCAGAAACTGTTTCCAAGATTAAATATTTAGCAAAGAGAAAGAAAATAAATCTTCAATATCTTAGCAAAACATTCCTTCCCACAGGAAAAGTTTAAACAATCGTACTTACCACCACCTACTCCCTAGGATGCCTACCAGTTTGTTGTCCTCAACAATTAGTGTTATAAGTCAAGCAAGTCAGACAACAAGAAAAGAGAGCTCCCTTGCAAGACATTCCTTATCTGGTCTTCCTGTCCTTGCTCACCAGTGCTTTAAATTTCCATTCAAAATTAGTGACTGTTTTAATAACCCACGTGTCACCCTAGACTGGTGTCTAGTCGCTTGGTTCAACTCTGAAATCCCACAAATCCTCTGAGTGCTGTTCTCACCGATGTACAGATGAAGTACCTGAGATGCACATCCAAGAGCTGAGATGTGATGGGATTTCAGTCCTAGTCCCAGGGTCCCTTGCATTGCAGCCTATAATGGCTTAGGTCTAGTTGTCCCCACAAAGCCTCATGCAACCATGGGTGGGGACTTCTAGAATTTGAGACTTGAAGGATGATCCACTGGGTTTACGTGCTCTACTACTGTTAGGATGATGGTCTGAGTAGTGCTGAGACTATGGGTGTGGCCTGAGGCTGATCCGCTAAAGCAGAGAGCCTGATGTCATTTAAAAAGACAGACAGAGAGACAGACTGAAGCTGTTGTTCTCTGCTCCCCTAGTTGGTCAGTTGCCTCTGTTGCAATTGTTGCTGTTCCGCTGCCATGAATTGGATGCTCTCTGCCCTGTTCAACTCAACCTTGGGCCAGCTGAGTATGGAGTGAAACCTCCAGTAACTGTGAGCTAAATAAACCTTTCCTTCCTTCATTTTGGGTGTCGGGTGTTTGTCCCAGCAACGAGTGAAAAGTGACTAAGACATAGCCCTTGCTCAGTGTCACCTACACTCAGTCCGTGGAACATTTTCCTCTTTGGCCTTCTTTGATGTTCACCTTCTATGCTGTTATCTGCAGTTCTCCTCACAGTCCTAATTGTGTTGGTTTTACCAGTCTCTTCCTGTACTAGTGGAAAGGTGAATCCTCGCTGATTTTATTTTTTACTGTCTAAGAGGGACCCAGCATGAGGACTCAGCAAATGTCAGAGTGCAGAAGCAGTGTGGCAGAGCCACACCTCACAGTGCTCTGCAGATCTTACTGGGGCGAAGCTCTAACAGGTGACACCCAAGTGATGGGAAGCGGAAATCTAGGAAACTATTCAGTGGTTAAACAAATAATTTCCCCCTTTAATTTTTTTTTTTTGTTTGTTTGTTTTGTTTTGTTTTGTCCTCTACACAGAATGCAAGGCTAAAAATGTTGGTTCATAAGCAGATTATAAATGTACTAGTGACTTCTTTTCCAAGAATGAGATTCATTTTCATAGCAGGAAATGAGGAGAGAGGGAGAGAGAGGGAGGGAGAGAGAGAGAGAGAGAGAGAGAGAGAGAGAGAGAGAGAGAGAGAGAAACAGAGAGAGAGAGAGAAACAGAGAGATAGAGAGGGAACTGTAAAAGAACCCAATTTGTTCTTTTGAGCATAAAAAGGAAAGAAAAAAAAACATAATTTAAATAAGAAATTATCTTTAAACACACAGGGAGCCCCCTGCCTGTCCAAACAGACAAAACACACAAATACTCCTTGTGTGTCTTTGTGGGTTATTAATTCTGCTACAACAGAGGCGAGCAGCAGAAATGCACATGGGAAGCCGAGCCCACACCGGAGGGTGTGGGCCAGAGCTGCAGCGCCAGAGATGGCCAGCAGCTTTTAGGCACCTAGGAGGAGGCTGCGAGAGGGAATCGGGTGTTCCGACCTTCTCTCATGTCCTGAGTGATTTGTTTTATGCATCCCCAGACTTGTTTGGTAGTAACAATAATTTGGGACATTTCCGTGCTCTATCTGAAGCTTCATAAATTCAAGAGAAACCCTGGAATATTTAAACACAACAAAGCCCCTGATGGGACTTAGAACCCAGTTGAATTATGGAAAAATTATCTTGGGCAATAGGAGGGCATTCCTGCTTTGAGGAAAACTGGAGCATAGAAACTGGCATATCCAAATCTCCAGGGTAAGAAGCAAGTGTGCTACATCAGGGATTGGGAGACTCGGGAGTCACCAAACCTCTTTGTGCCTAACTGCCATCTGGAGACTTCACTGGCCCTGGCTTTCCTGTGTATGCCTGTGCATTGCTTTCTGAGGCGAATCACCTGGTGTCTGAGGGGCTATTGGTGAGCAGGTACTCTCATATAGCCATCTACCTAAGAGGGCTGAGGCCTTCTCAAGCAAAGTCCTAATATGAAACATTTAGCTTTGTGTTATGGTTTATGTCTAGTTGTCCCCCCAGAGCTTCATGGAGTCATAGGCAGGGACTTCGAGAGTTTGAGACTTGAATGATGATCCACTGGGATTATGTGTTTCAGTACTGTTAGGATTATGGTCTGAGTAGTGCTGAGACTATGGGTGTGCCCTGAGGTTGATAGCTAAGGCAGAGAGCCTGATGTCATTTAAAGAGAGACAGAGAGACAGACTGAAGCTGTTGCTCTCTGCTCCCCTGGTTGGTCGGTTGCCTCTGTTGCAATTCTTGCTGTTCTACCGCCATAAACTAGATGCTCTCTGCTCTGTTCCACTCAGCCTTAGGCCAGCCAAATATGGACTGAAACTTCTAGTATCTGTGAACTAATAAACCTTTCTTTCCTTCATTTTGAGTGTTGAGTATTTGTCCCAGCAATGAGTACAAAGTAACAAAGACACTTTGATTCTACAAGAATAGGTTTTGTGGTGGCCATCATCAAAGATGGCACCAGGGATTCCAGTTTCTTGATGTTCATGTCACTGTAAGGTCTGCTTATATGGTGCATGGAACTGACCAAAGTGACTCATGAGATAGCCTATGAATGGTTTGTCTGCGACTTTGAGGCTGGTCATAATGACACCACTGCTCCTACTTGCTATCATGGGTGGCTCTCCCCGGAAGACATTGGTACCCACATAGATAGGAACTGTAATGGCCCTCTGGAAATGTCTATGGCATTGGGAAAGGAGATCTCTTACAGCTACCACTGTGATATTGCCAGAGGAGTCTCCCAGGGCAGGTCTTTCACCTTCTAGCCATCAAGCTCTCAGATGACCACGACATATTGGCTGCGACCTGCTGAAAGCCAGCGTATGAGAGTCACTCCTAAACTGTTTCTGAAGTTGCAGTCTAAACAAATGATTGAATGGGAAAAAGGATATTATTATTGTTGTAGTTTACTATGTTTGTGGCAATGTTTTATACTACCACAGGTAAGTAACACTGTTCCTCCCTGTGTCTGGTAATGGCTTAAAGCGAGCCTAGGATGGTCTCAGTGGCCTAAGCACAACAAACCTGCACCAAAGGCACTCTAAGTGCCTCTCATGAATCCTTTCACGAAATCCGCTCATGAAGAGTCAAGCGCCATCATCTACATTTTAAAGATTGAGATACTAAGGGTTGGAGAAGTCTGTATGCAGAAAGCTTTTGATCTAAAATATCAGATCTTGAATAAAAGATCTATTTCTAAAGGAACCCAGTGGTGTGGATCTGCTGATGGCAGTGTCTGCAGGGACTTTGTACCCAACCGACCTTAGGCAGGCTTTCACTTAGGCGTAGCAGGTGGATGTGTTTGGCTTCGCCCTGGTCTGCAGGGCTACGTCCCTCACACAGGCCCGTGACGTGCCTTCTCACACAGTAGTCACTTCTCAGTGAACTTCCTCACAGGGCCGCTGGAAGAACTGGTTTCCCAAGGCATGTGCTTTATTTTTTTTTTTAATAAAACAGCCCCTATAAAGTAAATTATTGTTTTTATTTCATTATTGCTTTCATTGATACGAGCCTCACAGAGACTACTGGACCACAAGACTGGAAGAACCAATAATCATTGTCTGTCCGACGCCTAGGAAGGGCCCTCACTTTAAAGGCAGCCAATACATCGCTCTTTGTTCAAATACGAAAACAAACTCAGACAGCTATTTATTGTCTTCTGGCTATAACTGATTCTGAAATGAGAGTTGTTCTGTTGCTCTTCCGTCATAGTTCTTAAATAAAAGGTTAGTAAATAAGAATGACAGCAAAAAACCGGTACACGGCATTCTCTCTCAAATTCCACCCACGCATCCTCTCCCGGACTTGCTTGTGCCTCTTTGAAAGTGGTCTTTACAAATGTTTATTTATTTATTTATTTATTTATTTATTTATTTATTTATGTTTGTGTTTATTTTTTGCTGGCAGTGAAGAGAAAAATCAAATGAAAGGACTTACTTGGCTCTCACCCTGGGGCCCTTGCCTGGTGTAGACCAGGGGGGAGGGGAGAGGAGTCCGCAAGGAGGAACAGGAAGAAGAAAACCCATGCCCCGAGTTCCCACCCCAGCAGGATATTGGAATGTCTTTTTTTTAAAAACTTAAAACACAAGCCAGTTTCACTCAAATTCTCAAAGCAGTAAGGAACACAGTATTTGGCTCCATTGTTTAGAAATAAATGGCGCATTGTGACTCACACATTGAGGTGCATGTGACTCACAAGTGGGGAGGAGCCCCAGTATCCACACACAGCACACCCCATCTCCGCAGCACCCCTCTCCCAGCTCCTGGCCTCAGGAAGGCTTCTGGACTGCGACTGCGTGAGGGTCTGTTCATCTGTTCATCGTTCCTGTCTTCCGTGGCTGCTTGCTCAGCACCTCCCAAAACACACACACACACACACACACACACACACACACACACACACACACGAGCATGGATTCTCTCTCGGGAGAACTGTAGATTCTCACTCCACTTCCTGCCTGACTCACACTCTCTGCTTTACAGTAGCGGCAAAAGCCCTGGAAACCAATGAGGAAGGAGTTCGAGGGAGACGGGCAGGGGATGGGCCCCCAGAGAGAGCACGGGGCAGCACACCAAGCGCGCGGGGCAGGGCGGAAGGAAAGGTGTCTTCCCAAGGCGGAGGGCGAACGGAAATCTATTTAAATTTTTTTTTTGATTAATTGTAATGAGCAAGAAATAACAATGAGACAGTTCCAAAACAGGTTAGTAGGCCATTTCCAATAATTAATTCATGGCGTCTTGTTGTCTTCATAGTAGTTGTTCAGATACCAGATGCAGACATGCTAGCTTTTCTAACCACTCTTAGCACCAATCTTTCTTCTCACAGAACAGAGAGAAGGGAGCTGTATACAGCGCCCAGTAGTCCGTAGTAGCAGTGGGTTATCAGCATGGAAGTCTATTCTGAAGCCCCCTCTTTGCCAGAGATTCTAATCAAGCCATTTCACGGCACTAGGGAAGTCCCCTGAGTTCCTCGTCTCTTCCCCCGACCGTGCCCCTCTTTGTGCCGTTTTGTCCCCTACCGGGCCCCCCCAAACCCCACCGTGCTGGCCTGGCCCACTGTGCTCAGCGGCGCCCCTCCTGCTTTCCCTGTGAGTACATAGACGACGCAGCTCACACCCACTTGCACACATGCGCACGGCCCCGTGCGCTCACACACTGACAGGCCCGTTCACATGGACATGCACATTTACACGCGCACGGCTGTACGCACTCCCCGCTGCACCATCACTCACGTGCGCGGAGCCACACGCTCCCTGGACGCACACTTCGCAGATGAGCGGAGGCCTTGGCTAGGCAAAGCCACGGGACAGGGCTTGGACCAGGGGCCTCTCCTTCTCGGTGAATTCCCCTGGGGACCGTGACAACACACACATACACACACACACACACACACACACACACACACACACACACACACACTTGCGGCCACACGCCTAACCCTGATTAAAGAAGGAGCTGTGTGGGATTTCCAGTGGGTGGGGTCTCACAGCCCCGTCTTATTTTAAAATTGAATACGAGTGATTGGAAAGATAGTCTAGCATCTTAAGATCCTATTTGACAAGCGTGAGGTCCCGCGTTTGATTTCCAGTACCAAAACCAAAACAAAAAACAAACCTGGATCTGACTCTAAAGTGTTTTTTCTTCAGGAGTTGCACCCCGAGCCGCGTCTGCATTATTTCTACAGATTCTGAACACAGCAGAGATTCAGAGCGAAGCCTCCTGCCTGCGCCGCTGTGCGGGCTGCGGTCCTCTCCTTGCATCTGGCCAGACCGCTCCTGCCTCTGGCCTGAGATCCTTTCCCGGCATTTTAAACATCCTTCGAAAAAAACTGGAGATTCCCCATCGCTTTTGTGGTCCTGCACCGCCCTCGCGTGGCCAAAGCTGGCACTGCACCCGCGTCGCACCGAGGACCGAAGGCCGGGGCTCAGCGCCAACAGCACTTCGGTGGGTGGAGCGCCCGCCTCTTCCCGATGGTGAGCATTCTGCAGAACGTGTGGAGCCCTTCTGAAACACCTTCTCCCTTCCCTACTTTAAGCAAAACAGTGAAGAATTTGTCCCTGGGATCAAGCAAATTAACCCGCCTGACCTTCAAACATGTTTCATCTTATTTATTGCAACTGTATCACTTGCCAGATTCTAAACTATAGGGAAATTAAGTGGAATTGAACTGACAGATGGTGGCGAGTTCTGTCAGACTTCACCAGAGACTTAAAAAAAAAATATGAAAGGAAAAACCCTGCAAATAAGTGACTCACCAATTCCATAGGTGCCCTGGGTTTACTTAAAAGAGATAACCCCTATTTTACTGCAACCTGATCATATTTAAGAAACTCTTTTTCTAGGAATTAGAAACAGACTTCACTTCTGTGAACTGTGTGCCTTTCATAAAGTTAATTTCCCTCTCTGAGCTCTGGATTTCCCACTAAATAAAGACAATATTGCATTGACTCAAACCAATCGTTATGACCCCATTCAAGGCTATAGTTTGAAATAACACTGTGTATTATCTAGTGAAAATTAGACATGTTTATAAAGACAAGTGTCTTCTGTCTTATGGGACAGGTTACATAGATTAGGTACTCTATATAAATATTTAGGAGAAAATGATGTAAGATGGAAATAAAACAATATTTAATAGGAAAGCAATGTGGTTGGAGAATATCCCAGAAGCTGATTTGTAACTCAGATGTAGACTTTTTTTTTTTTTTTTTGGTGGGACTGGGGTTTAGACTCAGGACATTGCACTTGCCAGGCAGGCACTTGTGCCATGGAGCTATCTCCCCAGACCCAAGATGTAGACTTTGTATGCCCTGTCAGGCCATGTTGACAAAAAAAAAAAAGAAAAAACATCAAGGACCAAGGATCAGGAATATCAAATATGGGCTAAATACGGGCTGTGCTAGAGTTTTCAAGGAAGTTTTTCTTTTTTTTTGAGATTATTTGATTTGATTTGATTATTTTTAACTTGATTTATTTGTGTTATGGCCATCTCAGCCTGCCCTGGGAGTGGGGCTGGTGTAGCATATGGTGTCAGGAAAGCTTGCCTAAGCAAGTGCTTTACACCACGGAGCTATCTCACTGGCCCTCAAGGAAGATCCTAGCAAATTACACTAACATACAAAGGAGCCCAGCCCTAGAGAAGAGAGGGAGCTGTTTGCAAGGCACAAGACAGGAAGCAGACAGGACCAATGAACGGGAGACAGTGATAGAATTAGCCATGGACCTTTAGCTTCTGTGAAACTATGATCAAAATTGGCACCAAGTGAAAAATAGTTTCTCTCTTGCTATCTATGACCAGAAATTCAAGCCAAGCGTCCTTCCATTCTAGGGGCTATTAGAAAGACTACCAGATGTTTGTTTTCCCAGATGCGTGGACAGCAAACATCCATGTCGCATCCTGTAAGACCACGTCTTATGCACAGCGGTGAATGAGACACATTATATGTGCCCAATAAGTTGTTCAATGCAATGGCCTCTTGGCAGTCTTCCTTCTGCTAACATCAGCAGGCCTTCTGGAACATTCCAGGCAGCCATCTACTCCCGACACGTCTCCTTGAAGAATTATTCCACTGGAAGCAAGGGAGGCGGGAGCTGGCAGCCCCTGCAGCCTCGGCTGCTGCAGTGGATGCTCACGGTCTCAAGTGAAAATAGTCACCACAAAGCTACTGGAGCCTGTCAACGAGAGGCTGGGAGCCTTCATATAATTGCTGGCTTATGCATCCCTTCTGCGTGTGTTTTCCTGATGAATAGCACTATGATTATTTAATTTGTAATAGACCAGAAGGGACTGATTTTTTAGCATGGCTGATGGCCAAGAACAGAGACTGCTGAACCAAGGATTTCTTTCACAATGTTCCTCAAATTAAGAGCAAGTAGCCAACAGTTTTCCCTTTCTGTTGCCAATGTTGTGTGTGTGTGTGTGTGTGTGTATGTCTCCCTATTGACATGGAATAGGCTGCCTCATTCCTCCTCCTGGAATCTTGTGGAGTAAAGCTGTAACTCAGGAATTACTGACACACAACCTCTTGGATTACAGGGCCCTCGGAAGCCTTGGAAATGCATTTTTTTCTGGGGTAGCAAACACACAGCAACAGACTTGGAATCCTTCTGGCCTCACCCACAGCAGACCTTGTTAATTCATTGAGCCATGTGTGACCTGAAGTGTCCCCTCAACTCCACTGCACTTAATTTATGTCATACACAGAAGCAGAACTATTACACGGCTCCTCCTATAGGAGAAAACAGAATATAAAGGAGCTAAATAAAGCTGGGAGAAAATGGGGAAGTAACCATTTTGGAGATGGAGAAGGGATTAGAAGAAGAGGACAAAGAAAAAGTTGCAGAAAAGTGGATTAATGAGGCCAGTAAGATAGCTCAGCAGACAAGACTGCCTGTGTAGGCAAGCTCAGGGAGTGCAGTTCAATCCCAGCACCACATGCTGCACTAGCTCTGCCCACACCGGAGTGCACTGGGCTGGCATGACACACATTGTCCGGAGTCAAACAACCAATACAGTCCTTCTTCCCAGAAGAAACCTCCCCAGCCTGTTCTTTACAGGTAGGATTTCTGTCACCATTCTGGTCTGCTGAGCTCTGACCGGAATCTCCCCTACAGAGCAGCTGAAGCTTGTAAGTGACATCTCCATTCTCTTCCTATCTCTTCCCATCAAGTATTCCCAAAGGCTTGTTGTAATTCACATGGTCAGGTTTAGTCATAACAAAGACCTCACTTTGTGATGCTAAATTCTGTCTCAGGTACTTTTCTCTCATTGCTGGGATAAAATGCCAGACATCCAAAATTAAGGAAGAAATGCTCTATTTAGCTTGCAGTTAATTGGAGGTTTGAGCCCATACTCAACTGACCCTAAGATTGCGTGACACATGGCAGAAGGCAGCCATTCATGGTGGTAGAAAAATGCGAAGAGCAAAGGGAGGAGCAGCAGCTACCGCGGCTAGCAGGCCTCTGTCCCTTCCTTCTATTCGTACGCACATCATTTGTTCCAGAGCAGGAGTCACACTGACCTCATAATCCCAGCATTGGATCTTGAATTAATCACAAACGCTAGAAGCTCTCCATGAGTACACGAGGCTTTGAGTGGCCAACTAGATACAAACCAGAACAGAAGACTAACTCCGAGAAATACTACCCTGTCTATGCCTCGATGTATTTTCTCAGATCGTTCTCAAAACTGTAAATTCATTAAGAAAAGTTCTTCTACATACCTGAAGCACCTCTCAAAATACATACTTTATTTGTGTGGAGCTATTCTGATCCTCAACAAAAATTAATGTCTACCACTCCTGATGGAACATACCATTTTGCTTTGCATCAGTACTGGATTTCTAGGGATGGTCTGATACCTTGGTGGACCAAAGTGCCTGCTCATGTGGAGCCAGTAGCTAGGGTTTGATCCCCAGTGTGCTGTGCTGGCCCTGTCCCCCGGGGCGCACTGAGACATCGATTGAGACTGGGCGTGGTGGTGTGCACCTGTAATCCTAGCGCTTGGGAGGCTGTAAACAGGAGAATCAGTACCAGGCTGATCTGCGTAGTGAGACCCCAAACACCCTGCAGACCCTGCACTAAATACAGGGAAAAAACATGGATTTCTGCTCATAACTTGCCTATCTACCTCTCGGCTCCCGTATGCACGAAGTAGAAGCACTCTAGAACATGTATTTTACTCGCTGACGAACAAAGGATGCCTAGATATCAGCAGTCTATGGAAAATTACATTTGGATTAAAAACTAAGCTCTACAACTACCGCGATGGCTGAGATGTACTTTTGGGTCATGTGATGCAAGACTGGAAACAGGTTTTATTTAATTCAACGCCAGGTTTAAGTGAAGGGAGGCAAGGTGCTGGCTCAGTGTAAAAGAGGGCTCCACTTGGTGGCCGGGAGTAAGAGAGGAGCAAGGTGCAAAATGTGTGTCCTCTGCCCTTGGGCATCCTGTCGACATGCTAGCAATTTAATTTAAAGCTTTCTCTATATGATGAATTGGATAGATTTTGGACTAGAGTTGCCACACCTAACCTCTTAGATGAGCATACTCTAGGGGCTTCGCTGCATCGTGACATGACCTGGTTGGCTCTGCCTGTCTGGATCTCACCAGATTCCTGTGGTCACAAAAATATTTTACAAACCATAAAGTCATGTGTGAATGTATAGCGATCCCATCCCGGAGGGCACTGGCTTATGGTCTTTTTTTTTGTCTTTTTGAGACAGGGTCTCACTATGCAGTTCAGGCTGGCCTTGAGCTCACTTTTGTAACCCAGGCTGGTCTTGAACTCGCACTGATCCTCCTGCCTCAGCCTCCCAAGTGCTGGGATTACAGGTGTGCGCCACCACGCCCGGCACTGGCTTATGGTCTTTTAATGAACAGAAATCAAGAATCCAGCCCTATAAAAGATACTCTGCTACAAACCTCGCACCTTCTTGGGCTCCAGCTTTGCCGGTTTTCGCTCTCACCCTCCCAGCAGGCCTCCTTCCTTTCCCTCAGGCTCAGCCCTTTCTACCTCTGCCCTTTGCACTTCCGCTCACCTGCTCCTCCCTCCTCAGGAAGCACCGCTCCTGATGTTCACAAAGTCAAGAGGATGCTGATCCAGTATGAAAGCAACAGTGAATAAAAACCAAACTCACTCAGGCTCTGCGCAGATAGATAGGAATGGAGAGTATTTAAGTTGGGAAGTTAGATTTTTATTGTTAGTTTGTTTTGTCCCACACCCCTAGCTCTTTCTCTAGGCTGCTCAATGTGTGTTATTTTTCCATCTTCCTTTGGAGCAACCTCTCCTTAGAAAGTAGGAAGCTGAGACTTACTGACTGCATCTCCAGACAGTCTACATATGCTTCGTTTTCTTCATAGCCCTTCTGGCTGTATGCAAGTGCTAAATTTCCTTATCTGCTAAATGGTCACCACTAGTCTCCTGTAAGATTCAAGCACCACAAGGAACTGCACTGTCCTTGTTTTGCTCATGGTTGTTCTTCCACAGCCTGGAAAGGGGTTGGGAAGGCACTCAATGCAGGTGTGTTCGTGAGAAGACAGAACCACTACATCTGCTGGCTCGGAGAATGTGTGTTGTACAATTTAATTAATAATTACTTTTTAGTTGATTTCAGCTGAGCTTTTCCTCCTTCTAAACTTAAATTGTTTTCAGTTATCTGAGGATAAATTATTGAAGTTGTAGAATAGCCAAAAAGGTTCCTGAGGCTTGCTTGGCTTTATCTCTACAAATTCACCTCTTTAAGGGAACCCTAACGAGACAGTAACACCATCCAACTGCAGTAAAATCTGCTTAACACTTCTGCACAATAAATAAATACACTAAATTTCTTGTTGGTGCCAAGGCAGAGACTCTATCTGGAAACGAAGCTTTTCAACTGTCCATGGACTTCATTCTATTCTCCCCATTTCCCGACTTCCCCCTACCCCTGAACCCCACCCACAGGTAAACGGGGGAAGAACTAGCTTCACTGAATTGCTTAAACTTATGGTTTGTGTCTAGTTGCCTCCCCAAAGCCTCATGCAGTCACTGAGTGGCTTCTGGAGGTTGTGATTGATTAGTGTGAGTGTGGACGCTGCACCCAGCCTGGCAAAGGTAATTTGCATTGCAATGTAAGGAGGGGAGAGAGGCTCCTAGCTGCCTAAGCTGCTGCTACATTCTTTGCTCTCTGCTCTCAACTACCACTATGAACTGTTGCCTTCTGCCATGTGCCCCTCTGCCTTGGAGCCAGCTGAGTATGAACAGAAACCTCCACTCAGTGTGAGCTGAATAACCCTTTCTGTGCTTTATCCTGGGTATTGGGTAATTGGGCCAGCAGTGAGAGAAAAGTAACTAAGGTAGTCATCAGCTAGAAATGGCAGCTCAATGCCCTAAGGCACCAGGAGCACAGGAGACTCAGGGCACTAGGTGAGAGTATGTGGAAAAAAGAACCAGTCAGGTAAGAGTACACAGATCACCTACCTGGCACCCAGCCCGGCTTCCTGCCATCTATAAGAAGACGTCTTGGTCCCAACACTATGGGTGGAAAGAAGACATAAGTGGATTTGCTCCTCTCCAAAACCAGACAGCAGGAATACCCAAAGGTTAAGTGACTGGCCCAAAGTCGCTCCATCTTTTAGGCCACCAAGTCCATCTGTGAGGCTTGAAGTATGTCCCCTCAGTTGGTTAGTCTCCTTGAGGCTGTCCTGGCACTTGGCCAACTGCCAGCAATGCTAACCCTGAATGAGAAGAGAATTATGGAAGAGAAACAAAGTAAATAAAAATGAAACCCATCCAGCCCCTGCAGGGATGGGTGGATCAGAACGGACTGTTAGTGGGTAAGGTGTCGCAGGAAGGGAGAACAATTATTTATTTTCCATTTACATTGACTTTACCTAGCCCCTGCTCAGGGCTGCCTAGCCCTCTTTTTTGGTTTCATTGGAAAGTTGAAAATTCTCTCACAGGGGCCTGAGAGACAGCTCAGTGGAATAAGTGCTTGCCTTGGAAGCACAAGGTCCCAAGTTCGATCCTCGGTACCACCATAGATAGATAGATAGATAGATAGATAGATAGATAGATAGACAGACAGATACATACATACATACATACATACATACATACATACATAATACATACATAGACACATAGATAAATAGATTATCTCATGGAAATTTGTGAGTCACAAAAACATCCAAAAGGTATAGAAACACTCAACAGTACTAAGATTCTGGGCAAAGATCAATGTGCAGTGTTTGATAGGCCACTAATGCAACTGAACACCTTCTGCCTCAGCAGGAGGAGGGAGGGACCGTGATCCAGGCATGGCTGGTTGGAGATACTATTGCTTGCATTATTCACCCACTGTGCTTCGTTCAAAAATAAACACACTACCCAAGCCAAGCTCATAAGAACTTTGTGGGTGACTTCACTGTGAGCTATACTCATAAACATGCACTCTACTCTCCAGGATTTCAAGCTGTGAAGAACTTGAAGACATGGTGCTCTGGAATCAAGTTCCCAAGGTCCCAAAATATCACTGCAGGATGAAGAGGTAGTAGCTAGCCCGCTAAAGGAAAAAATCAGAGATTGAGGTTTTTGGAGTCTTGTAGGCAGCCAAATTAGATAGAAATATTATAGACAGTCAGATAGGGCCAGGCTCTCAAGGGCAATATGGAAAGCATCTCAACTATACAACTTTGCAAGAGACGGGCACCCCACCTGTGGGCCAGACCTTGAAACAAAAGAGTAAACAAATGTAGCTGCCCACTTCCTTAAAATTAAGTATCAGGGATTGATATTCTAAATGAGTATCAATCACCCTAAAAGAGCCTAAACGAGTTAAAAACTCAACCCCAATAGGAAGAACCCTTATTTCATATTCATGCCCGCTTGCTATGTGACTTGCTTCCCAATTTGTTCCTGATTTAATCAATTTTACCTGAACGATGATGCTTGTAATCTCGTTGTTCGACCATGACTTTGTCCCACCTCATGATCACCTAAGCAAATCCCCCTGGTTTTCACCTTAGGTCCACCTTATCACATGGTTTTGCACTATAAGACAATTTCCCAGGCAACCCACTCGGGTCCCCCTTCTGTTCCCCTCTTGGACGGAAGCTTTCTTTTCCAAAATATTCTATTCTAAACCTCCATCTCGTTCCTAGAATTCATTCTTCGATTTTAGAGAACACGAACTCGTCCAAGTGTCTTTTCAGGTTCGGAGATCAGTTTTTCTTCCTGCATCGGGAGCTGTACATGTGGAGGTGCGCCCTCTATCAGCCGAGGCCCAGCACCAGCCCCGGTGTGCACACAGACACACACGCCTGCATGTGTCCCCCTTCCTCGCCGATGGACAGCAGGCAGCCTAGATCCATTCTCCCCGCGCTCAGCATGGCAGCACCTCTCTGTGATGTCACTACACCTCCCGTCCTCTGGCTCTGCACCTGCTGCTCCACCTGGCAGACTGTGAACAGCACAGCTTGTTTTCAAATTTTCCTCTGCTATCATTGATTTTGACCTTCCAGCATGTACCTCAACCTATTGAGCTCCCTAGGGCAGTAAGCGCTTCCGGGTCCTCTTGGATCTTGGCATAGTCTCTTCCAAATTTTCACTGTCCTTTTCCACTTCAGCTCCGGGAAGGACATTCACATGGAGATTGGCTATGTACACGTATCCCATAGGGGTAGGGAGACTTGGAGGACTTTTCTAGTTTACCCTTAACACTTGTATTTGTCATTCTCAGGTTCTCCCGAGTGAACTCCGTGAATCAAGTTCTTAGGAATTCTGGTCGCGAATTTTGGTCAGTCACCAAACTTTTATTTTCGGTGAAGCCCAAACAACTTTAAGGTATGGGATTTTCCAGGGCTGGCTCTTCTCAATCTCTCTCTCTTCTCAATCTCTCTCTCTCTCTCTCTCTCTCTCTCTCTCTCTCTCTCTCTCTCCCTCTCTCTCTCTCCCTCTCTTGCTTGCTCTCACTCTCTCTCGCTCTCTCTGGCTCTCTCTCACTCTCTCTCACTCCCTCGCTCTCTCTTGCTCTTGCTCTCTCTCTCTCTCGCTCTCTCTCGCTAATGTATTTTGTTGTTGCAGACTCTCATTATGTAGCTCAGACTCATGGTGATCCCGCTTTCAGCCTCCCCAGTGCTGGGATTGCAGAGTGTACCACCATGCTTTCCAGGACTCTCTGATGTGTCTCAAGCTGTTAAAACTTCCTTAACTTCTCAGTGTGTCAGGGTCTGTGACACTCCAGAGCAGCACTTATAACTGAGGTGTCAACATTCTTTGCTATGGACTATACCTTTTTTTTTTTTTTCTACTTCTAAGTCTTTTTGTGATATATCTGCTATGCCTTTCAGTATATAGCATCATGGTTACTCATTAAATTATTTATACAATCAAAATAAACTCTTCCACTATCCTGAAAGGCTAAGGACCTAAACACTGAGAAGAGTTAATGCATTTGTCAAATCAAACTGCAAAAGCTATAGAACAGATTACATTATCCTCTGAATTATCATAACATCTTTGACAACAATCTATAAGAAAATACAGATGAAATTGTGGGGAAGAACATTAAAACTCACAGAACATGACAGAATATGAGGTGACACAAGAAGAATGTTTTGCCACAGTTCAGGAAGCCACAGTTAGCCTAAGGAAATAAGCCCAAGAAGAGACTCAGGAATGACAGCATTCGGTAATATCTTCTAGACACAGGCCTGCCACTGGAAGCTGAGGGTACAAAAAGTGCCACAACAGACACCATAAGTGAGGACAAGGAAGGCTGAGGGAAAAACTTTTAGGGGGACCCCACGCTTCTGTCACCATAGAGAATCATGGATAAATTTAAGTAGGGAAGTGACTTCAGTATAGCCTTGAAAATATTACTCTAGGTGTTTTGCAGAAAACTTGTAAAAGAGGTCAAGAGAGGAGCAGGATGACCGTGTAGAAGGATGTGGCTAAGATCGAGGGGAGATATGCTACCTCAGAGAGGGGCCGATGGACCTGACCTCAGCTGGTTTTGGGAGAAGTGCAGGAGTTAAAAATCTTCAAGACTTGAAGAAGAATCAAGGGTCCCATGTTTGAAAGAGGGAGCCATTTAGAGAACTGTAAAAACAGTGTGGAGAGGACTACTGAAAGGCAGAGCTCAGTGTTCTGACAAGATAGTAATGGCCTGGGTGGCAAAGCCCACACACTCCTACAACTACGGTAAATCTTCTTGAGGATGATAGGGCTGGACATTCAGAGGAATTTCAGGCAGAGAGGATAGCCTGAGCAAAGAAGTGAGGGTGTTGTGGGACTCTAGGACATATGGGTGCACCTGAGAAGGCCAGAGGGGTAGTTAGGCGAGATCAGGAACTGCAATGAATTTAGACGTCAACCTATAAGAAACAGTATGGCAGGCGATGTAGTGATATGTGTGGCTTATAAGTCATGTTCTATGAGCCTGAGAAGAAAAGAATAATTTTTTTTAAGTTTCAATTTTTTTATTGTTTAAA
>PVJA010010538.1:44980-57388 GCA_004027025.1 Myocastor coypus | reverse complement strand
AATATGCTGAACCTTTTGAAGGTTCTTGAGACCAATGTCTTATTCATCCTGTGTACATAAGTGTATGGTTTTGCTATTGATGTTCTCTGCTTTGTCTGCTTCCAGTCACTTCGTTGTTTAATCCATAACACATTCAGCTGTGTTATGCCCTTAAGTTCTTGTTTTCTTCTTTAAAGTACTTATATTAGGGAGACTATACAAAAATTTTATTTATTTATTTATTTATTTATTTATTTATTTATTTATTTATTTATTTATTGTATTATGGCTGTAGCCTGCTCAGGGGGTGGGGCTGGCGCAGCATGTGGTGCCGGGGATCGAACAGTGGTCCTTACAGTTACCTAAGCAAGCTCGTTAGACCACTGAGCCATCTTGCTGGCCCCACAGTTAGGTTTTAAACAAGGAAATTTGGACAACCTTAATGAATATGCTGTCAAGAAGAAGAAGAAGAAGGCATAAGTTCTTTAGGAACCATGGAGATCCCAATTATGTACCTCAGTATAGTATTTCTGAACATGGGCCAGATTCCAGAACTATAGCAGCAGGGTAATACATGTTAGATTTCATAACTCAGCCTTTTCACTATTACTGCCCAGACAAAATACCACCACTGTCCCTTAACCTAAGGAGAGGCAGCCCTTATGATTTGGGGCTATAAAAAAAGTATAAACTACTTTATTAAGTCCTATTTTCAAGTTGCAGCTATGAGTTTAATTTGATATATGTAATTTCATTCAACTTTTTGTAAAGGCAACAGTAACTTCAATTAAGGAAACTTTTAATAAGCACATATTAAATATTAGCTTCCTTTCCTCCATCCATCCATCCATCCGTCCATCCATCCATCCATCCATCCAGATGTTCACTGAGAGAAGCCATGTACCAAATACTCTGTTGGACACCGAGGACACAATAGTAAATATATAACAAAATGAGAAAATAAGTCAAAATAAAAATACGCTACAAATAAAACACAGCTGCTGACCTTAGTAAGTCTGTGTTTCAGTAATGACTGAGCCACACACAGCTACTTCACTGGCCTGGTTTATACAGGTACTTCTCAGTCTCTAGTTGGATAAGGCCTGGGAGCTCCCCTCTATGGACTAGGTAATTCCACTTCTTGCTTTACAGAGATTAGGATGTACAACTTCTACATTGCACTTGTAAATACTCCTTTGTTGACAACCATCCTTTTTCTTTTGCTTCAGAGGAAAAAAGAAAATCCCTTTAAGACAGTGTTTCCCCCAGTGTCACAGGTTGTCACTCAGCATTTCTCCATCAAGTTTTTTCTTTCTGCCTCCCTCCTTTAGTCTCCATTTCTTTCCTAGAGCATCAATTCTTGACTACTGTGCGACCCCTATCTTGGGTTATTTCTCCTACCCTCTCTTCCCAAATGTGCCTGTAGGAACCCTACACTTTCCACCTTAAATTTCCCCTCAATCTATTTTAGATTCTTTGACTTCTGCCAAAAAAGTTCCTTTTAAAAAAATTTTTATTTGTTCAATTGGGTTCTGACTCAATGTACTTTTCAGCTTTTTTTCTGCTACAACAGGCAACATTGGCAGAAAGGAAAAGCTTCTTTCTTCATTTGTTCCTGCTTCCATCTTGAGTCAAAACCTGTTCATCCAATTAATATTCTTCAAGGACTATAACTAGCAACATGCACTTCTTGCAAACTAGCCCCAGAGCCCTGCTTGGCTCCTAGTCGGCTTGCATAGGGAACTGGCGCTGGTCTCTTGCTCCCTCTATCTCAGGCAGCCGGTAATACACATCAAAGTATTTAGGTTTGGATTAAGGGTAAAGAGTCTTGGGCCTACTCTAGTTTCTCTTAACCATACAGTAGAGTATCAAATCAATACCTTACCTAGTCAGTAAGAAAAATAGTATTCTACCACTCTCTTCATACATATATTTCCTCTGGAACATCCTGGAGGAAATCTGTGCCTTCAAAGAAAGTATGTGTACTCCTAGAACTTCAGATGGTACTATCACTTTTTTGTTCCCGCTGTATTAGATTAAAAAAAGAAAAAAAGTGATAGCTGTGTGTGGTGGTGCATGCCTCTAATCACAGCCACTTTGGAGGCTGAGGCAGGAGGATTACATTTTTAAAGACAACCTTGTTAATTAAGCTAGACTTTCACGTAAAAATCAAAAGCTGGGGATATAGCTCTGTGGCAAAGCACTTGTCTATCACATGCTTCTCAAGTTCAATACCCAGTACCATCTCCTAATAAAAGAGTTGTGATACCTTTAAAAAAAACAACAATCCAAATAATGTAAATCTATGTAAAGAAAAGGATAAAAAAAAATGCTTTGTTTTTAAAATCCATCAGTATGAGGCCCCAGGAAAAAAGCCATTTGCACTTTTATTAAAAGTATAAAAATTTATATATGTAGCAAGAATTTTTAAACAACATTGGGATATTACTCTCACTTGCTCTTACTACCACATCACAAAGTACCATGGACATCCTCCTGGGCCCCTTTTAATTAACTAACAACTCTCTTCCTATTTAATTCCTATCATTTCTTATCGTCGTCTCCAATAACCTTCACAATATCAAATCCACTGTGAATACTTAGTACCTGTATTAGTCAGCTGATCCCATTCCCCAGTTCAACCTAAAACACATTTTACAAACAAGTGTTTGTTTCTACCACATGCTCCTGACTCAGGACAGCCTCCTAGCTGCACCTTGTTTGTCACATACGCTGGTCTCTCTTCTTCCCCGATGCCTGCCACTATATGTTGGAAGGCCTCTTATGTGACCACCCATTTTTCCACCACACCTGCCTTCAGTGGTCTCATCTGCCCCTTTCAAGATTCAAAGGCCAGGCAATGAGTCCTATTACTTGAACTCAGGTTATGCACGCTACTTGCTCACTGTACGTAAGGGCAGCGAGGGGAAGATTTTCCAGTGTCCTCCTTTGGCTTCTAAAGCAGCATAAGTAGTCTCGTCTCGATGGTCTGGTCTCACAAGAAGTGCAAAGATTTCTTCAAAGTCAGGAAAGAGTACAGACAGGCAGGAACTTTTTTTTAAAAGAACAGAGAAAAAAATCTTTTTTCAAGCCCTGTTTTACTTTTTTTAATTCACAGGAGTTTTTAAGAGATTGAACTGAGGTCCAGGAGATATGGTCACTACAGGGAAGGTCAGGAATTGTGGCAGGTACTGGTAAGCAAAATCAAACAAAAAATGAAATCTCTGTACTTCCAGACTTTACCTTGCCCTGGGGCACTGAGCTTTTTTACTTTCCAATGCAGTAGGCTTCTGCTACTACTTCAAAGCTAGCAAGACAATAATGGGATTTTAAGGATTTTCCTCTTGTTCCATCCACTCTTCTTTTGCTAATTCATGATGTTCTTTCATGAAAATACAAGTCACTTATAACAATGAAAGTCGTGCTGTCTTCGATAGCTCAGCTGGTAGAGCAGAGGACCATATAATAATGAAAGCTCTAGGCCCTGGGCTGAAGTGAAAACAACTACCCCTGCTGTATTAGTTTCCTTTCCGACACAATGGCAAAATACTGAGATGACCAACTTAATACAGAAGATACTGAATTTAACCTTCGGGTTTCAGCGGTCTCTGTTGTCACTCAGCCCTCAGACTTAGAGTCTGTGGCAGTGTAGGACATCATGGCCAGGGCATGTGATAGAGAAGATGCCTTGCCTTCATAGTCATCAAGAAGAAAACAGCAAGAGAGCAACGGGCTAGGGTCTCACCTCCTTTAAGGACACACTCCAGTGACAGGATTCCTGCAATAAGACCCCACCTCCTAAAGTGCATGGGCCTTTAAGGGACACTGAAGATCCAAACTATGACATTTATTCAAAAGTATATCAAATAAGAATGACAATGGTAAAGGTATATGTATTGAGCACTCTACCCTGCTGCACTCTACTCTTACCCTGCTCATAACAAAGCTGTAATAGGCACTGCTGTTATTTGCATTTTACAAATATGGTGGTCAAGGCACCAAGGTGTAACAACAATGGGAGGTGGTAGGGCCTGGAAGGTGAGTGCAGCAATGATGTGTGTGAATCTTAGCTTAGCATTTCCTTTCTTCCCTCCCCTCCCCTCCCCTCCCCTCCCCTCCTCTCCCGTCCCTTCCTTTCCTACCTTTTTTCCTTCCTTCTCCCCAGAGAGAGAATATTATAGCAGGCAAAAAATAAGCTATAAAGGGACAGTCTCACCTGGATGTGGCAGTATGTAACTGCAATCCCAGCCCTCTGGGAGGCTGAAACAAGAGAAAGACAAGCTCGATTGCAGGCAGAGAAACTTAGTGACCCTGTCTTAAAATTTAGAAGGAAGAAAAAAGGGCTATGAATGTAGCTTAGACCAAAAAAATCCTAATTCAATTCCTGGTATGAAAACAAACAACAAACCATGTGAGTTGCCAAATCAGAGCTGTAAGTAGATACCCAAAACTCAGCAGGGACAGTATGCCTAAGAATGGATTAATTAATTAATGTTGCAGAAAATATTTCGTTTGTTTTTCTTAATCTAAAAAAAGTACTTTTTCTCAGTATCACAGGATCTACAGCAGACAGAATCCAGAAGATTCTTAAAGTCTCTTAATGAAAAGTAGGGAATACTGATGATAGAACCAGTTGAGGTCAGCAAAAGTAATTTTGGAGCTACCATGGAACATAAACAAGGTACAAAGCTCTTCTGGTGCCTGGCCAGAATTCACTAGGTAAGCTTTGGAGATTTGGGAGCTGCTCCTAAATCTTTAGGGTACAGCCTGAACACTATGGTTGTTCAAAAGGAAAATCATTTTTATGGTTAGGCTTTGGTGACTGCTGTCTTAGTTGAAGAGACAATGTGGCAATTATCCCCAAATCTTTCTGCTGCAGAAGCTAAAAATTCATTTCTAAGTATATCCTGCAAAGATTCAAACCAAAGCCTGCTGTATCAGAACTTAGTTTTAGATGGCCTCTGGCTACTTTAAAATGTAGCCATATGCTCCTGATATTATTGGTCCTATTACACATGCTTCCTCCCCAGCCTCAGAGGAGACTAGAGGACCTGCCACCGCTGTTTCTCCCTATCCACATTTTACAGTAATAGAAAAAAAAAAAAAAAAAAGTAGCCACAATTGGCTCCAGTTGGTGTGAATAATGAGATGGAGTTGTCAGATTCCTGGAAAGTTGCCAGGGTGCTCATTAGCAGGCCAGATACTAGGCAACTTATAAAAAGGATTAGGAATCCCGTTTTATATGAGGTCAACCTCAGAGATTTCTATTTAGGACTTGGGTGCAGATGAAACAATCTATGAATTAAAATCCCTAAGTCCCATCCATAACAAAGGGTACAGACTGAGATGAGGGGAGATTAGTTTAGAAGTCAAATTTTGCCCAATTAAAATATAGTCCTTTTGTGAAGTCTGTGAGAGAAGTATCCTAGCTTTGGCAAGTTGGCAGTAATCCTTGTGATCTACTTTCCTTGGATATATATATATCCAAGGAATATATTTATATATATACATATATATATATATATATATATATATATATATATATATATATTGCCAGTGCAAAAAGTAAAACTCACTACAAACTGGAGCGCAGACCCTGCCTGTGATCATTAGACAGGCTGGACCAAGGGCCTCAAGGTTTTGATCCCCTGACATATTATTTTCTGGATGGTGTCCAGCAACCCAATGCCGAATAGTTCTTTCTCTACTGTATCCAGATGGCAAATGGAAGAGATCAAATTCAACATTTCCAAGGCTAGCCTTAATGGATATGAAAGGCTGGCTCCTCTATTAGCTTTTTAGAGATCTACAGTGCAAGGGGGAAAAAAAAAAAAAAGGCCTTGAACAAAGAGATAAATAATTGGCTTCTCCTCTCCACCCTTCAAAACAAAACCATGGATGTGGTAATGTGATTCAAGCCCATCTTCTGGTTGAAAAAGCCAAATATCAGATCAATTCTAATCACTGACATTGTCATGACACTTTCTGTGAAGTTCTGATGGTGTTATACTTTATATTCTGAAAAGTTATTTTCATTCCCATCAGGGAAATATTTTCTCTCTTCTTTTATTGCCTTCAAAAATTTAACCAAATATATGTATGTAGAGCTGCGTGTGTGTGTGTGTGTGTGTGTGTGTGTGTGTGTGTGTGTGTGTGTACGTGTGTACACGGGTGCATATGTACGTCTATAGTATAGGCATTCCTAAATGTTTAAGCTCTTTTTCCATTCCCCACAATGGAGATCCCCCCATCCTGCCCCCCGTGGTACCAGAGATTGAACTCAGGACCCTGAGCTTGCCAGGCAAGTGCTTATTCCACTGAACTATCTCCCCAGCCCCTAAGTTCTAATTAAGTTACAATACAATTATCATACTCCTACTAAGGCTGAATTTCAGCATTGGCTAGCATGATCAAAAATAGAGATGAAGTAGTTAAAGTAGGAGCACTTACTAAAGTTTATGGACTTATTAAATTACATACAAAGTTCTCATAAAAGATGTACACATTTCATAAGGCAGCAGACTCACATTTAAATAAAAGGAAACACACACATATACACACACACACCTCAGTGTATAAGAGCTCTCAGATCAAGACTTAGAAAAGAGAAATGAACTTAAGACACATCAGTAAACCTAAATAGAGAATACCTTCTCTTGAGGGGTAGAAGCTCAGAAAAGGCAGATCTACTGGGAAAACCTTACACTGTAAAAATTATCCAAGTGAAATAGGCTTGCGCCCAGGCTAGCAATGTTTTCCAAGTTACAGGAGTATCTCATGCTGGAGACGGTCCTGTCTGTTATGGCTTATCTCTTCATGTCTCCCTAAAGCAGTGGTTCTCAACCTTTCTAGTGCCATGACCCTGCAATACAGTTCCTCATGTTGCGGTGACCCCAAACCAAAAAATAATTTTGGTGGCTACTTCAAAACTGTAATTTTGCTACAGTTATGATTCAGAATAGCTTTAGGCGACCCCTGTGTCTTGGTCATTCGACTCCCGCTGGGGTTGCGACTCATAGGTTGAGAACTGTTGCCCTAAAGCCTCAGTGCTCATAGGTGGGTGGGTCCTCTGGAAGGTGACTGGATTGTAAGGATGTGACAGCCATGGATCAGTCCACTGATAAGTTTGTAGCTAACTGTGATTTGGAAGAGGAAGTCTGTTTGACAGAGATATGTCACTGAGGGTATGGCCTGGAAGGAGACAGCTCCTTCTTCCCACCTTGATGGCTCTCTGCTTCCTACCTGCCTCATGAGCAAATCTCCTCTGCCATGCTGTCCTGCCTTGGCACCCACCAGCTATGGCCTAAAACCTCTACAAACTGTAAGCCAAAAAGCCCCTTCATCCTTTAAGTTGTAGGTATCTGGTAGTGTGTCTCAGAGAGGACACAGTAACTGAGATGTGAGCTTATTTATAATGTGCTTTCCCAGTAAATTTTGATCTCACATAAAGACTATGTTATTTATAGCAGGTATTCATAATCATTGTCTTCATAAATAATAATGACTTTGTGTAGTATATGCACTTGTGTGAATGAGCGTGTCTGTGTACACATGCATAAATGTATTAATCTATAAAGCTTTTTCCTAACTTAGGCTTGTAAGATGTAACCTTTTCCTTTTTCTTCTATCTATTTGGTTATGACTACCTTGCCTAATTCTTATCATCGTAATGTTAAGCTCACTGGTTCAGTAATTGGTCTTTTCCTCTTTCTAAACATACTGCCCAAATGATCACATCCAGTCTCACAGAGTTAAGCTAAGTTAAATTTCTATCCTGAGACTAAACAAATGTGTATCTCCATCTATATACTTTTCTCTTGAGTTTTGCTGTCACGTGTCTAGCTGCCTACCCAATATCTCCCCTTGCATACTCTCTAAACATCTATACTCAGTACACTTAAAAACAACTCCTAGCATGGCACAGTGATACCAATCTGTAATTCCAGCTTTTGAGGAGGTTGAAGCAACAGGATTATAGATTCAAGTACTACCTAGTGTTATGGTTTATGTCTAGTTGTCTCCCCAAAGCCTCATGCAGTCATGGGGCAGGGACTTCTATAGATTGAGACTTGACTCATGAGTCACTGGGATTAGGTGATTTAGTACTGATCTAGAGTTTGAGACCTGATCCATGATCCCTGGGACTATGTGTTTTAAGTACTTCTGGGATTATGGGTGTAGCGTAAGGTGGATAAGCTGAAGCAGAGAGCCTGAATGTAATATAAAGAGTGACAGAGAGACAGACTAGAGCTGTTGCTCTGCTGCCCTGTTTGGTTGGCTGCCTCTGTCACCATTGTTGCTGTTCCACCACCACAAACTGCTGCTCTCTGCCATGTGCCACTCAGCCTTGGAGCCAGCCGAACATGGACTGAAACCTCGAGTAACTGTGAGCTAATAAACCTTTCCTTCCTTCATTTTGAGTGTCAGGTATTTGTCCCAGCAACAAATGAAAAGTAACTAAGACACCTGGAAAACTCTGAAAAATTATGTCTCAAAATTTAAAACTAACAAACAAGTAAGGCAGTCTGGGGATTTAGCTCAGTGGCACAGTATTCATAAAACTAATCCCCATTTACACACACACACACACACACACACACACACACACACACCCCAAACCGGTCGATATTTTCCTCTAAATTTTTTTTTTTTTTTGTTACAATCATAAGCATCTCATAAAGTAAAGATTCATTTGGTGCATTCTGGTTGATCTAGACAGGAACCCTGGCATTGTCGGTGACTCTTCTCTTTCTTTCACCCCACCTTTCAGTAATCAGATAATCTTGTTGAGTCTACCTCTCTTAAAGTAAATATCTCAAATGTGATTGCTCCTCATTAAATCATCTTCACACCCCAGCCCTAGTCCAAGCCACCGTTTCCCCTCACATGGATCTCTCATTAGCTCCTACCTGGTCTTTCTGTTTTTACTCTGACTCCTCTATGTCCTGTTTTTATCACAGCAGCCATAGCAAGACTTAAAAACTTGCATCACATCTTGTCATTATTCCGCACTGTTATGGTTTATGTCTAGTTGTCCCCCCAAAGCCTCATGGAGTCACTGGGCGGGGACTTCTAGAGTTTGAGACTTGATCCATGATCCCTGGGATTATAGGTTTTAGTACTGATGGGATTATGGGTGGAAGTATTTCTGGGATTATGGGTGTAGCCTAGGGTGGGAGCTAAGGCGGAGAGCCTGAATGTAATATAAAGAGAGACAGAGAGACAGACTGGAGCTCTAGCTGTTGCTGTTGCTCTGCTGCCGTGTTGGTTGGCTACCTCTGCCGCTATTTTGTTGCTGTTCTGCCGCCATGAACTGGATGCTCTCTGCTCTGTTCCTCTCAGCCTTGGGCCAGCCGAATATGGACTGAAACCTCTACGAACTGTGAGCTAAATAAACCTTTCCTTCCTTCATTTTGAGTGTTGGGTATTTGTTCCAGCAACGAGCAAAAAGTAACTAATACACACATAAAGCCTTCCAGTAACTTAACTCAATCCCAGTGATGGTCAAAGTCTTTGCAATTGCTTTTCAGCCTTTACACTTAACCTCTTCATGTTCACAATCCAGTTAGCTACTGGACTTCATGTACTATTACTATAAAGGGCAGCATAATGGAAAATGATCAAGAGTTAGGACCCCGGCTCCACACAATTTTTAGCTGTGTGCGTTTTGTTGCCTTTTTCTTTCTTTGACAAGTTATGTAACATCTGTTTTACAGATCCTTATTTGAACCATCTTATAGGATTGTTGCAAAATATTTAGAAAACTGTCCAAAATACAGTGTTATACAGTTGGCTCTCTGTACTTACAGATTCTTTGGATTGAAAATATTCTTTTAAACATTTCTATACTGAAATGTACAGAATTTATTATCATTCATTAAAAAGTATAATAATCATTTACATAACATTCACATTGTAGTAGATACCATAAGTAACCTAGAGATGAATTATAATACATTAGAGTATATATGTAGGTTATATGTAAATACTGTGCCATTTTATGAAAAGTACTTGAACATCTGTGTAAGATATCTTTAGTATATGTAGAAAGTCCTAGAACCATTTCCCAGAGGACATCAAGGGAGAACTGTACAGCATTTGTTAATTAATTTAGCCATAGTGGCTTCCTTGCTGGTTTCAAATTTAGGTCCTACTTCACAACTTTTGTATTCTATACAGAGCCCTTTCCAGTCCTCATTTGGTCCAAGAAGTTTATACTTGAAATCCATGGAAAAATTACTGGAAACCCAGTGAGTAAATTCCAAGCTACCACTTCCAGTGCAATCCTCAATGAAAACTAAGGACACTAAGGTATATTTATAGTTGTGGGGAGCCCAGGGTGTCCCAATTCCAGCCAAAGTGATGGTTAACTGGAACAAAGGCCTCAACCCAGGGCTAAACCTGGATTTTATTAATTTGTGAAGAAGTGAGTGACTCAAGGGTGAGTGACTATGAGAATGACTGAAAGTACTGTGGTGAGTGATATAAGCTGGGGCAGGTAGGAGGCCTGAAATTACCTCTGCAACACACAGATAGTAGGATATATCAAAGGAGTAATTTGCATAACACAATCTGAGAGAGTATCTAACCTTTTGCAGTCATTGCTTAATCTCTGATATGTAATAGTTTATACCTGGGGAAGTCATAGCTTTTCATCTCAAGGCACATCTTAGCCCAGCTCCATCCTTTCCAGCTTACACATGTTTTTGGGGTGTATGGGGTGGAGACACTGACCTGTTATCTTGAGTCAAAGAATATATATCAGCACCTCGCCTGAACCAACTTTACTGCTTAAAGCCAATCGAAGAGTTAAGGAAAAGCCCTAGTCAGCTCTTTATATACCAGTACATGGAAATAGGGCCAGGCTTAGCTAAAACAGAGATAACTGCTCTTCTTACAAGGAGAATCATTAAGGTGGTCCTCCACACATGCTTCTCTCCTTTTCCTGATATATGCCTTTCCTCCTGCCACCTGCCAGGTGCGTATCCCTATCATCTGCGGGTCTGACATCCAAAGTCATCTTCTTGGAGGCTTTGCTTATTTCCTGCTTTATTTTTCTATAGTCCCCATCTCTGCTCTTTGCTTTATTTTTTTTCCATATCACTATCATCCAACATGCTAAACATTTTAATTACTTGATTTTGTCTCTGACTATTAGTGAAATGTATATTTTTGTCTCTTTTCTTTATTTTCTTTTTGTTTCAGAACCTTTGTTTGTTGATTCATTCATTTTTATGGCCGGCTCAGCCCGCCCCGAGGGAAGGGCTGGCGCAGCATGTGGTGCCCGGGATCGAACCGCGGTCCCTGAAGCCACCCAAGCTTTCCCAAGCAGGCGCTTTAGACCACTGAGCCATCCTGCCAGACCCCCGTTTTTGTCTCTTTTCTACAGTAGTCTTGGCCCAACGTCTATATTACATAGAAAATGTCTGATAGACATGATCAACAAAAAAGTACATAAAGTATTCATGCATTTATTACTTCTCTGAAATGAATTTACCAGGTAATATATCAAAACAATATTCTAATGAACAGATCTTTTAAAGGTTTAGGAAATATTGGATACAAATTATTGTACCCAATATTTGTCCAAAATATTTTACATGACTATATAAATATTCATTGATATTTATTATAGTTTTGAAACCCTTTATTGCTGTTTCCCCATCTCTTGGATATTTTCTTAAATTGCCTAAAAAGCTTAGGAGCTTGGTTATCTTTTTACTCCAATTTCCATTATTCAAGACAGCTCAGGTGTCAAGTATATGACCCATTGCACATATTAGGACTCAACGCATTTGTTAATTTCCTCTACCGTAACCATTTCTTGCCAGGTCATTCCCCAGAACCTTATCATCACACAGAATTTTTCCATTTTAGACATGAAAAATGCCAATATTTTAGTTTCACCTTTCAATGCTTTTATACTTTTATTCCCACTATATCTATTTTTAAAGCATTTTACAAACAAGATCCCCTGACTCTCTAGTGCAGCATGCCCACCTATCCCCTCACCTACCTACCCAGCACAGCTCAATGGTCAATCACTTGCACTGTGCTTTCACAAGCAACCTCACTTCCTTTGCCACAGTGTCTCAACAGAAAAGCACAACTCTAATCGTGGAGCAAAGCTAAAGAGCTCTTGGGAAAATTGGATATCTATTTGTAGAAGACTGAAGCAAGACTGTATCTCCCATCATGTATTAAAATAAGATCCAAACATCAAAACAAAAACATTGAACCTACTGGAAGATAAAATAGACAGAAACTTGAAGGCATAGGTACAGGAAGGAATTTTACACAGAATCTCAACTGCATAAGAAACAATAGTAAGGCTGGGGAGATGGCTCAGTAGAATAAGCACTTGCCTAGCAAGTGCAAGGTCCTGAGTTCAAGCCCCAGTACCTCAAAAAAAAAAAAAAAAAAAAAAAA
>PVJA010010538.1:29772-44880 GCA_004027025.1 Myocastor coypus | reverse complement strand
AAAATATAAAAAGAGCTTAAAAAAAGTTAGACCACCCAAGGAGATTATGGGACCTCAGAGAAAAGGGCTAAAAGAACTATAGTGTGTCTAACAAGTGTCACCCAGAGAAAAAACATTCTCTCAGGCTTTCACAGAAAGCAAATTGGTCAAGCAATGGCCATGACTCATCCTGAAGGCTGACACTGACAACAGTTCTATAAAGCACTGTACATGGTTCCAAAGTTAATCCTCAGGGGATTTGACCTTGGAAGATACAAAAGATGAATATTTTGTTATACAGGTCTTGCTTTAACTTGCCCTTGATCACCCAGCAGAAAAGCTTAATTACAAGGAATAAAACACAGAACTAGATTAGTATGATGAACTGTAAGATACTTAGATCAACAACCTCCAACATTGCCAGTTTTACCGGTAACCAACTGCAATTATAGAACATTGCACTATGTATACATCTACTTCCTTTCAGTTCAAAGACAAGAATTTTTTTCTTTTTTTTCTTTCCTTACCAATATTGATTAGAAAGTGTATCATGTCCACACCCTGTGGTCTATATTACTATTATGAGCACAATATGCAATGTGTCAATTATTGGGAAAGTACTACTAATGTGTGGTGAAACTATCTTATTGATATTTCTTATTAAAAGTAATTAAAAAAGAAGGACATAGTTACTTAGTTAAGGCAAAGGACAAGAGGGAATGGTTGAAAAATATTTATCTGTGTATGTAAGCTGGGTGATTTGGGCAACTGTACTGTACATTTCTGTTGGTGTCTGGAAAGGAGCAGTTAATGCTTTAATTTGCTTCATCTCCTTTTTAAATTGTTTGCAATTTTTCCCTTCTTAATTTCTAATAGATGTCTTTGTTTATTCTTATAATTTTACTTGCATATATCTGATAATATGAATAACTGGAAGACAACAGTATGTATTACAATAAATATTGTGAAATTCATATCACTTTGTTAAGCGAAATTCCATATCACTTGTATCTTTTCCTGTTTTAATTCTAATTTGTAACCTCTTTAAAAATAAAACAAAAATTTTAAAAAAATTAGACTACCTAAAATAATCAAGAAATGGGCAAATGAAATGGATAGAAACTGCTAAGAAATATAAATAGCCAACCAATATATGAAAAAAGTGTTCAGCCTCTCTGCTCATTAGAGAAATGCAAATTAAAGCAACACTAAAATTCTATCTTACACAAGAAAGAATTACAATTGTCAAGAAGTCAAAGAACAACAAATGCTGGCACAGCTGTGGTGAAAAAGGAACCCTCTTACATTGTTGGTGGGAATGCAAACTAGTACAACCAGTATGGAAATGTCAAAGGACTAAAATTATAAATATTCTATGTGACCCAGTTATTCCCTTTCTAAGATTTTTCCCTAAAGCACTAAAGATACATGCATACTAATGTTAATGGAACAATTAATAACAGCTAAATCCAGCTGGGCATGGTGGCACATGCCTGTAATCTCAGCACTTGGGAGGCTGAGGTAGGAGGATCACTGCGAGTTCGGGACCAGCCTGGGCCACAAAAGTGAGCTCCAGCTCAATCTAAACAGCATAATGAAACCCTGTCTCACACACAAAAAAAAAAAAAAAAAAAAGCTAAATCCTGGAAGTACATCGTTGTATACCCATCAACAGACAAATGGATACAGAAACTGTGATACTATAAACAATGCAATGCTACTTAGAAATAAAGGACACATTTGAGACAGTTGTACAAAAGAAATACATCAGATATTATGTCATTGAGTGAAATGAACCAGGCACACAGCTTAAATACTATACAGTACTTCTTATTTGCATAGGCCAAATCACAAAAAGAATAATAAAGGATAGAAAGAAGGAAACAAGGGGGATGGACCTATTGCAAATGGGAAGGGCCCAGAGAAACCAAGCATAATGGAAAATAAGTAGAAGTAGGTTATGCCAGGTACAGGAACCTAGTTAACATTATTGTTATAAACATGAGCTAAAAATAATAATAGTAACAAGAATGAAAATGAGGAGGAATGATTTAAGAGGTGAATGAGAAGGTGTCTTACTTACTTTTTTACTCGTTGCTGGGACAAATACCTGACACTCAAAATGAAGGAAAGAAAGTTTTATTTAGCTCACAGTTTGTGGAGGTTTCAGTCCATATTCGGCTGGCCCAAGGCTGAGTGGAACAGGGCAGACAGCACCCAGTTTATGGCATCAGAATAGCAATAAATTGGTGATAGAGGCAGCCAACCAAACAGGGCAGCAGAGCAACAATGCTAGTCTGTCTCTCTGTCTCTCTTTTTAAATTACATCAGGCTGTCTGCCTTAGCCTATCCACCTCAGGCCACACCCATGGTCTCAGCAGTACTCAGGCCATAATCCCAACAAGTACTAAAACAAATAATCCCAGTGACTCATGAGTTAAGTCTCAATCTATAGAAGTCCCTACCCCATGACTGCATGAGGCTTTCAGGGGACTACTAGACATGAACCATAACAGAAGGGCAAAGAGACTAAGTAAAAAGGCAGCAAGCTGTGTTGTGTATATGTCCCCATTCCCTAAGATCAGTTAAACATCAAGTACCATAAATATGTACTAACAAAAGAAAAACAAGGGGCCCGGCAGGATGGCTCAGTGGTCTAAAGTGCCTGCTTAGGAAAGCTTAGGTGGCTGCAGGGACCGCGGTTCAATCCCTGCCACCACATGCTGTGTCAGCCCTGCCCTCAGAGAAGGCTGAGCTGGCCAGAAAAATAAACAAACAAACAAACAAAAGTTCTGAAACAAGAAAAAAAAAAAAAAAAAGAAAGAAAAACAAAAGTTAGAGTTCCTTCTATACACAAGTACCTTACTTGCTAAACAGTATTGAAAAAAAAAAAAAAAATCTCAGAACAATAAAAAATCTGCTTAAAAACCTAAGTTCTCATTTTTAATTCATTTAGGCTCAATGTTTATCAGACCCTATAAAAATTGTTACATACAATGTGCCTGATACTAGTCTACATTCCTACAAATATTAACTCAGTCAACCTCTACATTAACCGTGCAAGGTGAATATTAGCCTCCATTTCAATGATGTAAAAAGTAAGGTACATCAAGAGTTGACGGGAACAAGGTTTCACTGGTAATGAGTAGCGGAACTTTACTAGTTCCAAATCCTTGCAGTCAGGCTATAGAACGCAGGGCTCTAACTCTATACTCCTTTTCATCTTACATGTGAAGACAACAATGAACAAAATTTAGCAACTTGTCCAAGGCCTCCAATTTCTAAAATCCAATTATTAAAGAAAGCACTTGAATTTGAATGTAGACTCTGACTTGAGAGCCCATACATTCACCCACTAAACAATACCATCTCCTCTGGACTCAAGCCCTCAGGAAATATATTGGTTTTGGAATTCCTCCATTTCTTGTGCCATTGTTATAGAAGCAAACTCATCTACCTTACCCTCTCTATCTTACTCTAAGTCTCAGAGTTGATCTGTCTCTCCCAGTGTTTAAGGCATTTGCTCTCGATTACATTTCTTCTATTTCTTTCAGTTGTCCTTAACTTCACTGGCTTTTATAAACATGCTTCAATTTATTCTATCCTCAAACACCCAACTGTCAAAATGTTCACATGCTAAGGCCCCTCTTTGACCCTTACTCCTCACTGTTTAAAAGAACAGTCTTCACTTTCATACCTCTTATATT
Source organism: Myocastor coypus (assembly GCA_004027025.1). Lineage (NCBI taxonomy): Eukaryota > Metazoa > Chordata > Mammalia > Rodentia > Myocastoridae > Myocastor > Myocastor coypus. Next base: position 41,194 of record PVJA010010538.1, on the reverse strand, counting down.
ACTGTAGTTACTTTAATAAGCCTACTACTGACAATATCATCAGTAAACTCTAATGAATAACACCAACTGTTAACTCTAATCAGTAACTTTTATTCTTCATCTCACCATACCACTCACTATCTTGCTAGTTATTCTTCTTTCAAATTCCAGTAGCATGTTTAGATCTATAATGATTCTTGCCCCACTTCTGCCTTTTGAATTATTCAACTCCAGGGTTAGAGTCAAAGAAGGTTTAAAAGACTCTGATTTAAAAAAAACAATTGTTTTCTTACATCTCACACTTTTCTTGATGCCCCTGTAGAAGATGTATGCTTGAGTACTATTCAGCACAGAATGACCCCTCTTGGCTTTGTTGTTTCTTGAGTCTTTTCCCTCTCCATTCTTAACATGTGGTCAGATGGAAGCTGATCCTAGGTGTAAAGGTAGGCATGTGATTATGAAGATGAATTCATAGAAACCTGACCAAAAGCCTGAAGGTTAGGAAAAAAAGAAAAGAAAATTTAAAAAAATATATACAGAGAGAATAAGCAATGTCTCTACTTGAGTCATAGATATGTTAATACATTCCCATCAAAATTAAGGACATATGGCCTGCTGAAGAATTTTTGTTTCATTTTATGATGCAAAAAAAGTCTGTTACATGCTATGTAGATGCTGAAACGTTGGAATTTCCAAAATGTTTTAAAGATTTATGGGAACAACGGGTCCTGGATTTTACAAAATGGCCCCTAAAGTTACAGTCTAAACTAGATGACGTTTGTGCCCTCTGAAATTCATGTTAAAACTAATTCCCAATGTGACAGTTCTTAGATCACATTATGGCACTTTTGGGAAGTAATTAGGTTGTGAGTGGGGCTCCAATTGAGTAAGACTGTGCCCTCCCAAAAGAGACTTCAGATAGTCCTTATGGTATAGGAGGACACAGTTAGAAAGTAACTATCTCTGAAGTAGGAGGGATTGCTCCCTCAGACTCGGAATCTTAATCTTGAACTTCCAGCTTCCAGAACCATGAAAAACAAATACCTACTTTTTTTTGTTCATTCCTTTGTTTTGTTTTTGTTTTCTTGTGGCCAGCTCAGTGTGCCCTGAGGGCAGGGCTGGAAAGTGGCACGTGGAATCAGGGATTGAACCACAGCCCCTGCCCTATGCTTTGCCTAAACCAGTGCTTTAGATTGCTGATCTATTTCACAAGCCCCCAAATACCTACTGTTTAAGCTACTTGGTCTATGTTATTTTCTGTCACAGCCCTAATAGACTAAGATACAGATTTGTCAGATGCTACAACCAATCCCCTTCTAACAGACATGATACTCCATGACAGTTCTGTGATTATGCTAGGTTAATTTAATGCTTTATTAAACATTTAAATGACAAGATTAATAAGCAAAACTGTTAATAAACAACTTTTATAATAAAGCTTTTCTGACCAACTACCCAAATTCATTGTTAAAGGAGAAAACACAAATTCTTTGCAATATCCTACTCATGCAAATAATAAAATCTGCTTGTATCACATTCCTTAATCTGATCACGGTACAAGAAAAGGAAAGCTTACATATGGCCTTGTTGTCTATTTCTATGTGGACATAGAGCCTACTGACACCTAAAGAGTGAAGGTATTAGGTAACATTTGGCAAGTTCCTTTAAAGGAACCGCAAATGGAAAACTGAACAGAAAAGGGAAACAACATCATAATAAATGGAGTTTTTTTTTTTTTTTTTTAAATCTCCATTTAGTGAAGAAAGTAAAGCTTTTATTGTAATAGCAAAAACATATTATCAGCTATCATATATGTAACAGGGCATACTTAAGAAACTAGATAGCTTACAACACAAAACTATATTTAGAGTAAAATCTTTTCCTTTAAATCCAAATATATCTACACTTTCCTATATCCTGAGGAAACAGACTTTACTATCATGTAAAACTCCATATAATTAATTACAGGTGACTTTGACAACTAGTGTTATTTGGTAATACCTTTCAATCACATGTGAACGCTAGATACTTTGGGAAATAATATGACATTAACTATCTAATAAGCACTGATCATCTTCTGTAATTAGTACATCAGAATATACCCAAAAATGCATGACATATTCAATATTCTTAATGTGAATGTCATGTTACCTCATTAGTTTTATATTGAATTTATTCACTGCTCAAATACTGACTGAAGTTTTCTAAGATGAGAATTATTTGTAAAGATTTAACTTATGATGGTGTTTTCATTGTACTTTGTTTTATTTTGTCTTTTTGAGACAGGGTCTTGCTATGCAGTTCAGGCTGGCCTTGAGCTCACTTTTGTAGCCCAGGCTGGTCTCGAACTTGCACTGATCTTCCTGCTTTGAGCCTCCCAGGTGCTGGGATTACAGGCATGCGCCCCCACACCCGGCTTCATCGTACTTTACATAGCAATTTATTTCTGTTCTTTGGACAGCACATCAAAAAACAGTTCATATTTTTGATGGTGTACGAACATTAAAAGTCATTATTTTTGTCGATACCTTTCCTATTAAGTACTTATTTAATAAAATTAAGAATAATTCAATAAAGTATTCTAAGAAAAAAAAAAAGATTTAACTTATATCTTACGCACACACTTAGGTCTGTCAGAAGAATCTTTCCTGTCTTTGTCGGCTGATTTTGTCCTCTGGCTTCCTGGTGAGGTCATCCTGCTGGCTGGCAGCCAACAGCTACACCAGTAAGTCAAAGTAATCTGACCCAATCCTAGCTAAAATCAAGAAAAAGACTTCCACAGGGTAGTGGGCTTGTGGGTTAGCTTAGTTGTTTAAGTGCCTGCTTGGGCAAACCCAGTCAGGTGCAGGACACCGCGGTTCAATTCCCAATTCCATGTGCCTTACCAGAGGCATCCCTAAGGTGGCCTGAGGCAGCCAAAAAAAAAAAAAAAAAATTCTCTACTTTGGTGGCCCATGCCTATAATCCCAGCAGTAAGGAAGCAGAAAACAAGAGGATCACTACAAGTCCAAGCTGCACAGTAAGACCCTGCACACACACACACAAAAACCCTTAAAAAACAAAAACATTTTATAAAAAGAACATGCACTTCCATCTATCTTGAAGCCAATGCCTACACTCAGACAGAATGTAAAGAAAGTTGCACTTATTTCTATAATATACAACATTCTATAAAATTTCAAAGGGGCCCAGTCATCTCTAGCTTCAGAAAAAAGTTTTCCTGAAGCTTTGCATGAATTTTGTTATTTGTTATAAATCATTTCATGTAAGTATGATATGCAAAAGATGTACATGTTTTTGTTTGTAAAGGGTGGAGAAATACAGAAAGATGAGGACAAGAAAGGTCTATGAAATTAGAATTAACTTTAAGATGATAGCCCAGCGTGGTGGCGCATGCCTGTAAGCCCAGCACTTGGGAGGCTGAGGCAGGAGGATTCATGCGAGTTCTAGACCAGCCTGGGCTACAAAAGTGAGCTCAAGGCCAGCCTAAATTTCACAGCAAGACCCTGCCTCAAAAAAGACAAAAAACCAAAATAAAGCAAAACAATAAAAAAACAAAACAAAGCTTCAGAAGATAAAGAGAGGGTCAGTGAGATAACTTAGTGGTCTACAGGGCCTCTTTAGGCAGGTAGGTGCAGGGGACTACAGTTCGATTCTTGGCACCACGTGCTGCACCTTGGTCCACCTTTAGGGTGGGCTGAGCCAGCCAAAAAAAGAAAATGAATTGGCCATGGTGGCACATGCACCTGTAATCCCAACACTCAGGACACACACACACACACACACCATAAGCTGAACAACTGAGGAAATTTTGAAGCTTCATAAAATATCAGACCAACATGCTTTAACACTTAATATCTTATTTGTGGCTCCAACTTTCTAGTTACTTCCCACTCCAGAGGTTTCTTTTCCAAGTTTTTTGTTTGCTTTTGTTTGTTAATTTATTTTCCCAGTACCAGAAATTGGACTCAGGACCTTATGCTTGCCAGACAGGTACTTACACTGCTGAGCTCTCTCCCCAGCCCCCCAAAAGTTTTTGAACTGGTTTTGAAAATTCTCCCTACAGGAACACAGGAATCCAAATTAAGAATTTGAGGAAACATCGATTTACCTTCACTATTACATTCTCCTGCTTCTGAATGGGTCCAAAGTAACACTAGGAGTACAGAGCAGGGCTGAGTGAATATAATGTAAATAAATGGTCTAAGTAATTTCTGTTCATGAGGAATAAAATGAAAAGATGAGGAGGCTCTTTTTGATAAAGTAAATCAACTGTGATCAGTGTATTCACTTTCAAACTTTATCCACATCCTAACTAATGTATCGACCAGTCATAACTCACCATAATACCCTACAGTTAGTGAATCCTAAGCTTCATTAGTGACTCCTTCAAATGAGAACCCTTTTGAATAAATTTCTTACCTCTTGTAGAAATGGCCCACAGCATTAACTACTTTCATCTTTCCCCCTCTTCTCACTCAGTAATTCTGCTACATATTGAAAAAAGCATTCAGGCCTTTTTGCAACTAGACCTTAGGTGACAACCCCTAGCTAGCCATCAGTGTAAGCACTCGTCATGCCCCATCTGACTATAGGGCTCTGTCCAGGTTGATCTTTTAGCTACAGAAGATATATACAGTACATGTTACATGTATCATGGGACACATGTAATAAATGTAAGTTTTTATTTTATGCAAGGTAGTCCTAGTTGCAGTAGCCAAATACTGTAAAGACATTGAGATAAAGTCATAAACCAGCTCGTACATTTCTCATAATTCATCCAGCCAAACAAGGCCATAAGGACTACAACATCAAAGGATGATTTATACGTTCTACTCTGTATGTCACTATGGCAAGATATATAAGTGGCTTTCAAGGAAAAGATTTAAAATTTGCAAGGCAGTTATTGGAAAAATAACATATGAAATTTGTTTTGAAATTTGCCACCACTTATATTATAGTTAGTTCACAGAGCTTGAAGTCAGGCTACACAGGCTTACATTTGGGGTCTGATTCTTGCCAGCTATATGATCTCAAGGGAACCACTTATCTTTCCAGTATCCTCAACTAAAAAACAGGGCTAATAGGGCTGCGAGATAGCTTGGTAGAATAAGCACTCGCCTGGCAAATGCAAGGGCCTGAGTTTAATCCCTGGCTCCAGGAAAAAAAAAAAAAAGGGAAGAAGAAAGAAGAAGGAAGGAAGAAGGAAAAAGGAAGAAGGAAAAAGGAAGAAGGAAGAAGGAAGAAGAAGAAGAAGAAGAAGAAGAAGAAGAAGAAGAAGAAGAAGAAGAAGAAGAAGAAGAAGAAGAAGAAGAAGAAGGCAGCTAATAATAGCATCTATCTCACCAAGTTGCTGGTATTTCATGAGCTGAGCTAATGTATACTGTTTACAATTGTGCTTGGCACATGATAAGCACACTACAAATGTTTGCTATCATCAAGCCAGCTAATATCATCATATTTAGTAGTAAGTGAAATTATTGCAGTCCTATCAGACCAAACTGAATTAAACATTGAACTAATCTTAATACCAAAAAAGATACTCTCCAGTGAACTAAAACTTCAAAGAATGCTGACATTTATTTACTTAGAAGAGTCCTCAATATTACAGAATTGGCAAAAATGAGAAAGGGGGAACACAATGCACGTGTAATCACTGTGTAAAATATTTAGTTGGTTAACCAGTGAAACTCTGCATATTACTTAATAAGAATATGTGAAATATTTTGGAAAGTACAAAGTTCTGTGTTAGACTTAGGATATTACCAATGAAGAAAGTATATTTCACTTTATTTATTTATTTAAAAAAAATTTTTTTTTTGTCTTTTTTTTTTTTTGAGACAGGGTCTCCCTATGCAGTTCAGGCTGGCCTTGAGCTCACTTTTATAGCCCAGGCTGGTCTCGAACTCACATCGATCCTCCTGCCTCAGCCTCCCGAGTGCTGGGATTACAGGCGTGCGCCACCACGCCCGGCTAGATTTCACTTTAAAACATTTATGAGATTTGTTATTTTGTTTGTAAGTCCAACTCCCCGGACCAGTCACCTCAGGGGAGAACTCAACCCAGTAATGAGACCACTGTCAGAACAAAAGGACGGGGAAGTAAAGCAGAAACAGACTTCTCCTGGTTAGGAGCAGCTGAAGCTGGAAACTGGGCTTGTGTGTGAGGGTGGGACAAAGCCACAGTGCCTAAAGCAGTCCAGCTATCTCAGTTGTGAAAAAAGTATCCTGCCTGGACAATTTCAGTGATTAGCCACTAGGAAACCTTGCATCTCATGATACTAGCTTTGCAAAAGTTTAAATAAATGTCCCTACTGTTGTTCTTGGAGGTCGTTTGCCCATCAGGCAAACTGAACCCACCTGAATCCAGCTCTTGTCTTTTTTGCCTAACTTTTCCTCATTTCTGTGGCTATTTCTCCCCAGGGTACAGTGAGAGACCAACAAGTCCCCTTGTCCTTGAATGCTAGCTACATCCTGAGAGACAGCAAGGGATAGAAAAGTGGAAGCTATGGGAATTTTCACTGGTTAGAAATCAAATTGACTTAATTCTGCCTTTTAAGAGGCAGAGGGACAGTCAAAAAGGCAGCTCAGGCCAGCTAGAAGTAAGTTCAACTGAAAATGCAGAGGAAGCTCACAAAACAAGGAAGACTGGGTGCCAAATAAAAACAGAGATGTACATGAACTGATAAATGATTAGAGGACAAATAATACTCAGAAAAGGGGGATGCACCACAATCTAAATATAACTTGGCTTTGCTCAGTAAGCAAGGAAGTTGAAAAAAAGTGATATGACCCCCACTGGAAATAAAAGATAACCTAGAACTTAGAAATTATATACAAATAATATTGTATATTCTTAGTAGGATTAAGTCAAACTAGGATCACTGTGTCATGTCTCTGTGGTTAATATCTTATACTGCAGCAGAACTCTTACACTGAATGAGAAAATTTTCTCGTGGAAATTCAGGAGGAAGACTTAGGCCTCTCACTTCTTCTTTAGAAGGAAAACTCCTAAACTTCTGAGCAGTGGCAGTACAAGAGAAACAAGAACAGTACTGGAGTGGGTGTGATTTGTGAAAGGCCAACAGCCAGGACAGAATAGCTTTGCGTGAGTCTGCAGCATCGCCTTTGTGCACAAATATCAGCATATTTATGGAGAAATATGATGTGGAAAATAAAGGGGAAAGAAAAAATATTTGCATTATTTCATGGACTTATATATTGAATGTAAATCCAAAATATTTTCCTTTATTCACAAAATATATGAATGTCAATGTAAATACTACCAAATTACTTGTTCATGGGGCAACTCCTTAAAAATAATCAACCTATCCCATGTGATCTTGATAAATAAACTCACTTTGATGTATAAGAAAGCCTATATATACATATATGTTTTTTAAAAAACCTACATTCTGAGAAATACAACACTGTTTGGCTAAGGAAGCTGTAGTATATTTCAAACTATATCTTAAGAAATGCATGACTGTGGAGCACTATCTCTGAGGTCCTTGTCTGCATTAGGGGGTTGAGGAAGGGGAGGCCCAAACAAGCTGGGCTCTAGATAAGTCTGTACTCCTTAAACCAGGAAAGCTACACATTCATGTAAAACTTCATTTGACAAGAAATTACTATTGATCAGCAAGGAAAGCGCAAGCAAAGCTGGGTCCTGGAGCTTTTTGGTTTTCTCTTTTATAAAATCCATAAAATAGTTATTTCCAGAAGTACTGGAGAACTACACATTACATATAGCATGAGGATTCCAAGCACAGCAGCTTTATCTAAATTTTAGATGCTTCTTGAAAGATATAGAGAAATAAATGCATGTATACAAATTTAAGCATATATCCTGGTTTGTGAGGATATTTCACTCAAGAAACATGCTTATCAACACTGTACACAAACAAATTTCCCCATAAGCAATAATAGAAACAATAGATGATTCGTTTCACAACCCAAATATATTCATATAAATGATTATAATGCAGAAATATACAAGATAATGAATAAAATACAAAATATAAGGAAAAATAAGTTAATCTGTGTTTGCTTCTGAAAACCTTCACTGCTGGTCTGAGGAAAACAAAAGAGAAGAGAGTTATTATGTAAGATGATCTTCATTGTCACTAATGGAATTACTGCTTTCCATTGGATCAACAGAATCTCTTTTTCTTTATGTACAGCTATAACAAGGAACTATCTAAATGGCACTTAATTTTCCAAGAGAATTTCATAGAAATGTGACACTGCATTGTCATTAAACAGATTCTCACTCACACTGCTACAATCTTATTCAGGTTGTGCTTTTTTACAATTTTTGTATTGCTTCTCACACCTTACAGATGTAGCAAATCTCACATGAAGTGAGGGATTCCTCTGCCTTTTTTCCTCTTCCTCTGCAGAGATCTCCATAACTTCACACTGTTGGGAAATGATCACATACAAACCACAGTGATAAAGAGACAAAGGAGGAGAGGACCATTGGCTCAACTGTGATTCTGTGGATTCTGTGACATTCAGCATCACTTACCATTGCTATGGAAACAGACTGTGCACTTATCCAGTGAAAATGTACTAGAAATGCAGAACAAGTTAGTCACAATCCAAGGTTTCACTGTGTGTGTGTGTTGATATCTGCATCTACATCTATATCCTTCATAAATACTTTTTCTGTAACTTTTGGTTATGCAACTATACTGAGAAAGAGTTTAGGGGCCAGCAGTATCACCCTCTGGCAACTCCTGGCTGTGGCTATCTTAAGGGTTGTCAGTATAAATATGCAGCATTTATCTAGTGTTTTTTCTTTTTATTCTAAGCAGTTGCTATCAGGGGTTTTCATTAGCTGCTCAGAGATACTTTTCAATTGAAATTGTAGCTGCCAGTTATATGACTTAAGTCAATTGACATGGACAATCAATCTAAAGAATATTTTAATTAATGAATTTACTGACTGAGATTACAAGGAACTACAGAGTGTATTCACTCAACACCCTCTTGTACAAATTTAAGAAAAGTACAGAGACCAACTATCTGGTCAACCTAGCAGTACCAACTAGCAAAACTTCCAATTGGCTATAGTTGCCCCTGAAAGCTTTTCATGATGATGCCCTCATGTTCCATGTTTTCATGGAGAAAATTGGTGTTAAGAAAAAAGTCACTCTGAACACTACCCCAATTCAATGTCATTAGGATCATAGAATCCTACAGTTATGAACACTAACTGCAAAATATAGAATGAAATGCCCAAAGTAAATTTTACTATCCTGACTCCACCATTTATGGTGCGACACTGGGTAAGTGACTTAACTAAAGTCTGTTTCCTAATGTTTAAAATAAGGTATTAATAAGTGCTTTAAAGCCTTGTTATGAACATCTCTTCCATGTATTCTTGTCAAAATCCATAACCTCAGTCTAATCATGAGAAATCACCAGAAAAGCTCATTGGAAAAAAACAATTTAGAGATAATTCACAACATAACTGACCAGCATGCCTCACAACTACCAAGGTCATAAAAATACCTGAGAAACTGTTATAGATTTGGAATCCATGGCACACAAATGTGATGTGGGATCCTGGGCTGGATCCTCAACCAGAAAAATGACTAGAAGAAAAACGTGCAACTTGAATTAGGCCCTTAACTAAATTAATAGTATTGTACTAATATTAACTTTTTGTTTTTGACAGTTGTATTATGATTATTAAAGACAAAGTTTGGTGAAAAGGATATAGTAATTCTTTGCACAAATGCTGCAAATTTGACAATCAACATTATTTTTAAAAAATCAAAAAGTCTTGTAATGAGAACTAAATACATAATACAGTGTCTTTTCTTGGAAAACATTCTTTCAACTACTGGATGCACTGAATGTTCGCTAACATTCAAATAGCATGCTAATATTGACTAAACCTAGATTAAAAATGAACTATGCTGCAGAACTGCATTAAATTGTGGATGTTTTATACTTGAACTTAATGACAATAAATAATCTTGCAGACACTGACTAACCATCAACATTTCACTTTCTGCATGAAACAATCATGAATTAATGCTTAAAGAAGTATGGATTTTGTGTTTGGCCAACGATGACAGGTTTAAATTTACCTAATATCATCAGCATTTAAACATAACATGTCAGAATTTCAATCCTGACTCTGACTACTCTCCTCCTGTTAGATTTCAACAGGTTTTTGTCAAGCTACACCTGGCAAAATAAACCTTTTTCATGTAAATTGTTGACATCTTACAATTGGTATCATGTGATATAGTGTTATTACACACACACACACACACACACACACACACACACACATACACACACACTTTCATGTCTCTGGTCTCTCACAATTCTACACCAAATATAAAGTTAGGTTCTCATGTGCTAGGCAAGTGAATTACGTCCCCAGCCCCTTTCTCCCTATTTTGAACTTGAGTTTACATCTAGCCTTGAACACAGCCTGTTTGAGGTAATTAAAGTTTACCAATGCTGAGTTTTTCACCCATGACAGTTTCAAAAACATTTTCCAAACACTAAAACAACCTAGAAACCTCAATAGTCATTAATTACAGTCCTTACAAACCACTTGCAAGACTTATTTATGAATGTTTCCCACTTCAGCGGATAAGTGCACAGCCAAAACCAACAAGAAACTTAGCTACTTCTTGATTTTTGATAAAACCGTCCGTGTGATCATACATTTATTTCTATTATACTTTGGCAAAGTATTCCTTTGTTTTCTACAAAGGCTATGAGGCATCATAAAAATGTCTAATGCATCTGGTTTAAGAATCCAATTCTTCCTTCACATATTTCTGCATCTGTTCACAAAATCCTTTTGACTTCAAAGGCAGCTTTTCAAGAGAAAAAAGAAGATACACACAGGAAAAATGCCCATAAATTTTTAGTAGTTCTTTTCTAAAGCCATTTTAATAACAGCATTGTAGGACAAGTATTTCTCTCAGAAACTTAAAATATATGAAGAACATTAATAACTACAGATTTCTATGGAGATTTATGCTTTCAAATTTTGGGGGGTCGTAAAAGTGATACATCTTCAATTTAGAACATGTGAAACATAATACTTAAAGAAAATTTAAATTTTTAAAAATCCACTCTTTAGGAAAACCAAAACACAACAAAAAAGAATTGTTGTTATTAATAATATTTATATATAAAAATAATATTGTAACTATACTACAAATACAATTTTTTTCTTAATTAGTCTTTCAAAGTCTTTCAAAATATCACTTTTTTATGACTAAACACATATGTAGTTTTGCAAACCATGAGTATTACACATTTTATTCTAATTCTATTTAAAGCTAAATTACAAGTTTGGAAACACTAATCTGTACATCTGGAACCAACCTAGATTAACAGTTGATTAATTTTTTTTTTTTTTTTTTTTTTTTTTTTTTTTTTTTTTTTTTTTTTTTTTTTTTTTT
>PVJA010010538.1:0-29672 GCA_004027025.1 Myocastor coypus | reverse complement strand
CAGTTGATTAATTTTAAGAGTAATTCTATTAATAAATGCCACTGAAACAGTAGAAGAGGTTTAAGTTTTGTTCTTTAGTATTTGTGATGATTTATTGTCATCAACTTCCCTGGTCAGTTTTCAGTAAGCTCTAATTTGTTTTTTTCTTTTTTCTTCAATTTGCAATAATGAGTAGTTTATGGCTCAACCATCTTGGTACTTGTAGTGTATACTTTAACATGCTGTTAACTTATAAACATTAAGTCTGGTTCAGAACTCAAACCCACAGACTTTAAGAAGAGCAGCTGATGATCCAAATTGGAATCAGTTCTGACCTAGCACTACCTAAGTTTAAGATAACATACAAATATGCATTTGCTTTTCATTATATTGCCTTTATCATTGAAGGGCTCATATTAATGAAGAAAAAAGTTCAGAATATTAAGTAATTTACAGGATTATTAGAAAAATAAATTGAACTTAAATTTTAGTTTCTGTTTATTCTGTTTTGGAGGTATCAGGGATTGAACTCAGGACCTTGCACTTGCCAGGCTAGCAGTTATTCCAATGAGCTATCTCCCTGGCCCACACACACTTACCACTATTTTGCCCTCATAGTCTGGAAGCCCTGCATTTTCAAAAGGCATTTTGAAAATGCTTTGGCACTGCATATACTTTAACATACTATCAAAATGTCAGTCAGTCTTAATTCTTCCATCATCAGATTTATATAAGGAAAATTAACCCAGAGAGACTGTGACTTGTCATTTAACACAGCTAGTAAGTGGCAGTCAAAGCCCTGAACCTCGTTTTCTACCTTCCAGTTTAGGGCTCTTTGCAATACACCGTTTACAAATGACATCCTCATGTCACATGTACAGACTAATGAAATTAGTATTTAAGGCAGTTGCCAAGAAATGACCTAAGAATCAGTTCTAACTTTCTTCTCAGAATATACTTCATATGTAATGTGCAACATCAACCAGTAGTGTATGTCAAAGTGGTTACTACTAAGCTTGCACTTGGAAGTGGCTTAGTAAGGTACTATTCCAAACTACTGCTGAGATAAGGGCTGAAGATATAGCACAGTAGGATAAGTGCTTGCCTGGCAAGTGCAGATGCCTGATTTCTAGCCCCAGTTCCACAAAAAAAAAAAAAAAAAAAAAAAAAAACAGGATGTAGGAGTGGGCCACTCTCTGGGAAGGACCAGAAAAATAGTAACAGGATGATGCACGTGGTAGCTTGCTGTCACTTTTTTATAGAACCTGCTAGGTAAGAGTATGCCTAAGGAATCATCCACACCCGTGTGAAAAGTGAAGCACATACTGTCTGAGACAGGGCTTCAGGCTGCATTAACCCAACCATTCAGTTATAAAATGTCTTCCCTAATTTCTTCATATATCCCTGGCTGGCTGTTATGGAAAAGATGGTAAGAGTAGTAATGGAACCACGGAGAAAGCAATCCCAGAACGACAGGGTCCCTGATCTCTTACAAGCTGGCTTCCTACGTTGCCCAGCAACAGCCGCCCTCGGAACCACGTGATCTGATGAGTGCACGTTCCTCCAAGGTAAACCTTACGTCACTACGTATCTTTGCAACGTTTCCAAGGTCCCAGCGGACCTTAAGAAAAAGACATTTCGGTACTCTCGAGAAGCAGGTATAGATAAATGGGAAAAGTTAAGGGAAACTGAGAAGAAGCAAACGGAATAAGAAGCCGACGGGAAAAGGCTCGGCTTTAGTTACCTGGGTAGTGGGAACAACTTCAGATCCGTTGTGAAGTGCCCGGATGACACTTCTGCACCCACGCGCTTTCCTCAGTACGCGCAGCGCCATCTTGAGAAGGGCTCAGTTGGCGTTTCCGGGATGACATCATTCAGAGAGCCCCTCCCAGTCTCGCTGCGCGGCTTGGTTACTGCGCACGCGTATGTCCTGTCAGGCAGAAAGCTCTTGAGGGTGGAGGCGTGGTCTGCAGCGGCGTCCGTCTGGACTTACGTTCCTGCCTTTTGTGCAGGTTTCTTTGGGTTAGGACCTTCGTTGGGAATTGGAGTAGTGACGCCTAAGAATGGGAAGCCTATCTGATGCTAGCAATCCAGAGGCAGTTTTGTGGAATTGTCTTTAGGATGTGGGCTCCCAGTTTCCTTAGAGGTCAGGTCAGTAAGTGGCTTTTTAAGGCCCTTGTGGGCAACCCATGTGTTCTGCCTGTAGACTTTGTCTGGTACAGGGCCACAAAGGTTTCACCGACTGGAAGTATAAGGAAGGACATGTATCAATCTTGCCTCCAATTAGCAGATAAATAAACGATTCACCCTAATGAGGTGTTACAAAAGCCAATACCAACTTCGGCAAAGTAGGTAGTTAGGACTAAAGGGCTTCTTCCTGGTCCAGGGAGGATTGAGGGAGAATATGATGCTGCGTAGTGGGAGAAATTTGTTTAAATTATAGTAGTGCTAATAGTGCTCTCCCGCTTCTATTAGTGCATCCAAATCTTTCAGTAAAAATAGGTGTGTTAAAACATAAATCCTGGGAAGGTTTTGTCAGAATTCTTTTATGTGTTGTATTTATTCAACTAGGAAATGCTAGAAATCAACAAAGGGGAGGTGGAAAATAAATTGTACAAGAGATACCTATTCTATTAAGGAGTGATGTCTACTATGTTAAGATGAAACTTGATGAAACCAAAAATATCTTGTAAATATACAGTGTACCGATGAAGCTAAGTATAACTGGTGTAGTTAGAAGTAAAGAGTAATTACAGAGGTGAAGACGTGGGAGAAGTGAAGGAAACCAAATTCCATTCATCAGTAAAGTGCACCATTCTATCTATTAAATCTGAGATTTCTGTTTCACTTCCAAATATTACTTTTAGATACATAAATCTTCAGTATTGCAATGGGATTTGCACAGTCATTGAATCCAAGGAAATCTGTGAAACTGCCAGTTAAAATTTTATGGAATAAAACTGGTAAGGTAATGAAAATAAATTAGCCAAGATATATCTGAGAACTCAAAGAATACTGATTGAATCCCAAAGAGCTTGCCAGGGGAAGGGAGATGTGATAGTCTTTATAAATTTTTATCAAGTATTGTAAGTTTTTAATTAGTGCCTTCTTTAGTACAAACCAAAGCATTGCAACACAGTTTTTATAGTAATATCTTAATGAGGTTATCTGATTCTAGGAGTTAGCCAGATTAAATGCCTGACATTTCTAATTATCCACATTTTAACATGAAAACTCAATGAGACTGGTGCATCATAAGCTGTTGGGAGTGGAGCAAGCTGTGTGCTTCAGTAGTTCTCTGTTTTAGCTGCTGAGACTTCTGTGCCTGGCCTTGTTTTAGTGAGTGATACTTCCATGGCATATACCCACTAAAGAAAATTGATCCGAATACAGATCTGATTATGTCAATATCTTGATTTTTAAATTAAATTAAATTCTAAGCCATTGTTAGAAATAAATGGTGTCTCATACCATTCTTGAGTCTCTGCCATCTAGCTGTTTTGGGCCAAGGCCATACACTTTTTTATAAGTATGTAGTGATTTTATAATTTTCATATTTTCCCCAGCATCTAGATGATGCCTAATATGGAGTAACCACGTCTTTTAAATATAAATTTTATTTTAACAAATTGCACAGGTTATTGGTAAAGATTGGCATACTACTTTTAACAGCCAGCAGAAAAGGTTGACAGAAAAAAAAAGGAAGAAAAGATAAAATAAAAATAAGCCAGTCATACTTACAATTTCAGTTACTGTATAAAGTGAGGCAGAAGGATCTGGCCAGCTTTATCAATTTAGTTAAATATTCTCTCAAAACTAGAGACGGTTGGTGTTGTAGTTCAGTAATGGAATATTTCATCACCTATTATGCATCAATTCCAAGTACTGGTGAAAAAAGTGAACCAGTTCTATCTGTTTTTGAAGTCCTCACAATAACATTCTGGAGGGCCAACCAGATACCTCAACAGGCTAAAGCGCCTGCAACAGGTCAGGGTTCCATCCAGGGCTTGTGGTGCTGGTCCTGCCCCCTTCGCACATTGAGAATGGTACCCATTGTGTGTGCCTGCAATTCCAGTGCTTGGTAGGCTGAAAATGAGAATGAGTGTGAGTCTGATATACTTAATGAGAGTGTATTCTGGCCTTGGAAAAAGAATGACCAAAAGGCCACACCATTTTCTAACTCTTCTGGGAAGAGCAGTATAAAGACACTTATTTTAATAAAAGGTAGCCATGAAACTTCAGAGAAAGATTACATGTTAGTATATCTTTAAACAGAAATTCTGAACTATTTCCAGGCAAAGTGATTAACTTTTCAGAAGTTTCCATTATACAGTGATAAATTTGGTTATACTGAAAACGCATGTACAAATTTTTCACATTTCCTCACAGTACTGCTTTAACAATTGTGCTTAAGGTTTTTGTTTTACCACTGTTATCACTTGGGTCAGCTGAAGAATGCTAGTAAGATAAGATTATAAGTGTATTAAAAGTAAACTTTAAATATAGTTAAGATTGAAAACTTTCATAGTTCTAGCATTCACTGTGTACATATGTTCATGCTTACAGTTTTGAACACTTGTTTAAAATTTTATTTCTCATCACCACTTTTATTTTATAGTCAAGTTCTGATAATTTTGCTTTCTCTTAACATTCTCTGCAAATCCTCTCTTGCTAGAAACAACAGATTAAAACCAGACTGGCAGTTGAGGAATGGTTTCTATTGCAACCATGTGTGTCAGGATAAAGGATTAGATTTCCTTGGCCAAGAACATCAAGGGGAACCTGTACCTCTGCGCACACACCTCTACTCTTTAGTAATGGAGAGTTTATACCTAGCTAGATTTAAGTGGGATAAGGGAAGAACTTAAATCCACTTTTAGCTCTAGCAGTATAATTAGCCCTCAAGTCTCAAAGTATCCAGTTTTGTTTCTCTAATTTAATTCTAAGTGTCAGGTTGGTGTTCAGTGCTGAACAATGTAATGGAGAGTTTCTCTACACGTTTATTCACTTAAAGAAGAATTTCACAGACTGCAGGAGTTAGATGGCAGTTTTATTCAAAACTTAACTTAGCCATTTACAGCCCATTTACCCTTGACCTTTCATTTATATTAAATAAGATTTTCCTAATACAGAGGTGGATGATTCCACAATAGAAGTAAGTTATTCTCTCCACAACTATGAGAACATAGCTGCCGTGCTCTGACCATGCCATCTTATGCTTGACTCACTATAAGGACCCAAACCAAAAGGAGTCAGTTAAAAGGGGTGCTTCCAAGAGTTAGTGAAGTCTGTAGAAACTATAATAGTGATTTATTAATTATTCTGTTTAGTTTTATCTTAACTGTAGTTCTGCCAGGCATTATAGCTGATGAGACTGGTCCACAGATAATAAGTACGTGGGGCCAAACCACAGAACAAGAGCAGAAATGGGAGAAACTTCAGTCTCCAGATGAGTGCATCACTTTCATTGAATTACTGTAAAGCTGAAGAAGCTAAGGCTTAGAATGGTCAAGGCGGGGACAAATTTTACATAATATCATAGCCACATGTCAGAGTAAGCACATGTCTGGGCCTTTAAAAGCTGACACTTCTTTGTCTATCACTAATATTAAGGAGTGTCTTTCCCCTGTAGATTTTGTAAGCATGTGAATAGCTTAATGTATACATTATCCTAGTGCCAGAACAACAATCAGAGAACTTATCTTGTACATACAGAGCTTCAAGGGAGGCATTGCTATAACTTTCTAGATATGCCTTCTAACAAAAGTTCAGGTTGCGACTATCATACAGGTTGTGAATAACATGGGATTTTTCTTAGTACCTTTTTCTTTAAGAGAAAAGCAAGATAGTTCTTGTATTGCTACATGCAACTTCTTTGTCTAAGGCCTCTGATTCCTGCTCCACAGCAGTGGAATAGTACCTTTGATTGGGGTTAACAGAAGACTTCAAGGGTTGGTAGAGACAGAGCCAACTGAAGTACTCTACTCTTACTGATCTTCAGAAAACTGTTACTCGGAAAGTCTGTAGGACTAGGAGGAAAAAATACTCTAGGATGCTCGTTAATAATTCATGTATTCTCCCAACATTAGAGGGCAGGTATTTAGATAAAACAAAGAATTATTCCTCTAAGTGTGGATCAATAATAAAATACTTCTGAGAGTTAGTGTCCCCCCACTTGCAGTATTCATTTTCAGTCTTAGGATATGTATCCCATGGAGGAAATGGAACTTTAAAATTAGCACAATCAAACCTTTAAAAGAGTGTTTTACCAGGGTGTCTCCTTTTGCATGGCATGTCTTTTCCAGATAATGAGACCCAAGAGGCAAAATCTATATGCTCTCTACCCATGTTCTATTTTTACCTCAACCTTAACTCTCAGCTACAGTGGTACCTTGGCTTGTGAACTCCATCGTTTTCACAATTCTGGTCACAAACAGAATTGCGTGATCACCAAATTAAATTCCTGCCCAACGTGATTCTCGACTAGAATCATAGGAAGAATTAAATTTGTGAACTGAGATAACCACCGTACTTCATATCAGGCACGAACTGGCTTTCAAATCCCAAGTTGAGCACCCACCAGGTACTGGTGAGGTATGTCCAATGGCAGCGGCAGCAGCAGCAGCGGCGGCGGCAGCAGCGGCGGCGGCCGCAGCAGTATCAGCCCCTCCCACAGCTGTGGGTGCCCTCTCTGGGGCTGAGGGGGTGCCAGTGAGCTCTCAGCCACTTCCCTCCCAGCCCTGGTGAGCTCCAGGTTGGTGGGGGGAGAGGAGTGGAAGAAAGCCCTTTGGTACACAGTCTCCGCTCCCTACCAACTTCTCACTAGTTCCCTCCAACCAAGGAGCCTCCAGAAAGAATGGAGGAAGAAATGCATTCTTAGGGCAATTCGCTAGGTTTTAACGATTTGTTTCTCTTGTTCTCTCCTTGTCCGAGCTGACCACACACACACCTGTCCCTCACCTGGGTTGAAGTCTCATGGACAGTGGGCAGGGGTGTCAAAGGACAGGAGCAACCATTGCCCTTATTCCCTCTTCTCCCTGTGACCCCCTGTCCTCCCAGGGATTTGTGAGCCTTCTCCAGTGGTCCTTGCTCCCCTCCTTCTGGTCCTCTTCTCCCTACTGTCTGCTGCCCCTCCCAGGGGAGTTGGTGCTTTCTTTTTTCCAGGGGGAGGGAGGAGAGGAAGGAGAGGAATCAAAGACTATCCTAAAGAGGAGAACAGTGAGTCTGAGAAGGAACAGAAGCCGGGAAGGCAGAGATTATATCTTCATAAGATAGGCTTGTTGGGGTTAGGCCCTAAACATTGTCCTACTTTATAGAGTCTGTCGAGGGGGAAAAAGTCAAGGGGATCAAAAGGAGCCACTAGGGCCAGAGGCAGAATAGGAGGTGGAATCTTAGGGGGCCAGGGCAAAGGAGTGGAAACGGGGACTAGAGGTGCTTCCTGGGGGCCAGGGTAATGCAGTCACGGTGTCTCACCCTTCCCTCTTCCACTCCAGCTCCAGCCCTGGTCTTTTCTTTTCATCCTTTTACCCCGTGACAGAAGCTGTGGCCCTGGCCATGTCATCGTGTTCCTGTGTCCCCTGCATGTTCCCCACCCTTCACCCTTTTTGCGCGGGCCCCATTACAATAAATTAAAAAAAAAAAAAATCCCAAGTTGATGTTCAAAGAAAACTTTTAGAAAGATGTCCTGAAAGCTTTCAGAAGTAGCTTGTAAGTAGGTTTCTTTCTGTTTTCTCCTTGGATTATTTATTCTTCAAATAAAATTGGCCTACTTATCACACAATTGAGTCATTTAGAAGTAAAGATACTATGAGGAATTAGGGGAAAGGTGTGGTTTTTTTTAGACTAAAACCCCAGAAGCATTTCTAAATTATCTAATGTTTGCATTTTTGTGGTTTGCTCTTTCTACAAAAAATCACAGTGCATGAAATATTCTGATTACTTAAGATTTATTACTTAGGCTTCAACTAATATTTTTATATAATAAATCTAAGTTATGACTTTCCTACATTTTGTTTCCTTTTATGTTTGATCAGGTCCTTGTGGGTGAGTATTGAATTCCTGTTATGGGTCAAGCCATTTCCATGGAAATTATTTAAAACACAATTTCTGGAATTACTGTGTAAAGATACAAGTTATTTCTGGTTTCAGCACTTGTGTGTGAATCTTGACTTATAGTCAGATTTTTTCTTGGCCAGCATCTCTTAAGGATGTGTTCATATTGTCTGGGAATTGAAGAAAGCAAACTTATTTTAAGAGTGTTGAGGCAATGAACTGAAAGCAAAAGAGGAGATTGTGTTTGTGGAAGCAATGAACAAAACTGGAAAGCACTGAAAAAGTGAAACAGTGAAACAAATACTGATCTTTATTCAGTCTTGACTTTGCCATACCAAGAAAAATGAATTTGGAAAGGCCTTAACCCTTAACTGAATATGCTGTGAATGCTAAATTTTAAACCCAACCATTCTCCAATACTTTAGAAGTATACCTGCAGGATGACAGGCTGAAATGATCCCCTCATTTTGATACATGGCTCCACTGGGGCTTGAATATTTCTTTAAATATTACAAATAGTGAACTTGAAGAGCCTGACACTATCCTGGGTAGTCTAGTGTAGGTCTAATCAGACAAAATTTTAACCAACTTGAAGAATTTTGTTAATGAAGAAGTCATTAAATTATATTTAAAATGTGGAGTGATTACCGCATGGATCTTCTGCTTTGCAAGGTAGGGTGGTCTGGGAGATCTGCCAGCAGAGAGCTGGAGAAGGTGAGAAACCATCTCTGAAGGTTATAAGCAGAAGTGTTACAGTTTAAAGGGTGATTTGTGTCATTTCAAGTATCACATGATGCCCCTTTTCTAATATCCAATGTATCGTCTTTGCTGTCTTTAGTTTCCTATTTTCCATTCTCCATTCTTTTTTCCTTCACTGCCACTCTTAAACATGTTGATCTCCTGTTCTTACCATGATCCTAAACTACTTGGGGTGATCCATGAAGAATGGAGACAGAAATTCCATGAGAAGCAGAATATTTCAGGGAAGATTTTTGGTAAACTTTATTAGCACACAGCAAGAGCAAGTGTTATTCTAGAGCACAGACTTGATCATACAAGCTGAATTGCCCTGGGTTTTAAAATACTAGCAATTAGATAGTTCAGATAAGCCCACAAGGTCATGGAGAGGACAAGGATGCACCTCCTGAGGCCCACTGTTTTGGTTGTGATTTGTTTTCTAGTTCAGTTTTTGGGAAGTCATGGAAGTTTTAAAGATAGAAGCCTAATAAGAACTCCTTAGGCCAGCAGGAGCACTGCCCTGAGCAGAGGCTGTGGTGCCCTAGCCATGTTGGCTTCCTGTTTAATCTTGTGATCTTTTTCTCACATGCTCCTGGCAGCATAACTGTGAGGGGCTCATGAGAACCCCTTGTTCTTAAACCTCTAGAACTCTAAGCTAAATTCCCACTCTTCCCCTATTGGCTCTTACCTGCCTTGCTCTGCTCTGCTCGCATTGGTCTCATCCCCAGTCCTCAACACTCATCACCACATAGCACATTTTTCTTTTCCAGAGCACAAACATTATAAGACTTGTCTGATGCATTCTCCACATTTAGAACATGCATGGCCAATAACACACTTGTTGTTGAATGAATTTCCTCAGTTTACAGATAAGAAATCTAATCAAGGATGCAAAGTGTGAGAGACTGGGTTAGTAAGCACTCTTCTCTTTCTCCCCACGAAGGTTTTATACTTCACAGAATATTGGAACCCAGAATTGTATGTGGGAGTGATGAGGCATCTTGAGGTAAAAAATGTATCCTCAATTATTTGACTATACTAAATGTCCTCAGCATTCTTCTAAGGGAGCAGGAAGTCACAGTTTTCTACTCTGAAGGAAAGGATGATGAGAGAAGGACCTTGGATGATAAAAAGCAAGGTTGGACAGTGGAAAGTGGCCATGAGTGCAGGAGCACAGGCAGAAAAGAAAAGAATGGATTCTCCCATTGAGCCTCCAGAAGGAATACAACTCTGCCAGAACCTTGGTTTTTAGGACTTTTTACCTTGTAAAACTATAAGGACATGCTTGTATTGTTTTAACTCACCAAGTTGGTGGTGATGGTAGACAACAGCATTAGACACCTAGTACAAGTGCAATTTATTACATTTTAAGAGAAAAGCTTGGCAGGTAAGACAAGGACAACTTTCTAATTTATTATTTGATAAAGAGCTACTGAGTATAACTTTCTTCTTTTCTGAGAGAGCATTGTTCTGGGTACTGTATACATTAAGATGGAGTAAAAATCTCTTTCCTGCACCTAAGAAACATAGATTCAGGAGTAGCTGTGGCTTGTGGATAGAAGATACTGAACTCTAGGAGACAGAACCTGTGTTTGACCTGAGGTTCATGGTTATGACCCAGACATCAAAGCTAGGAGCCTCCTCTCAGATTTTCAACAGGCAGGCTTGTCCCTGTACTGTCATCAAAATTCCTATACATAGAATGAACCTCTAAGTGAATCTCATTCAAGAATGGGTGTCACACAAGGAAATGATTTTAAAAGGGAACTAAGTCCAGGGCTGTGCACCATGCTGAGACTCAAATCCTCTTAGCTATTCTTAGATTCTTTGTATGACTTTTTGTTTTGACCTAACTTTTCAAACTACCTTACCTTTTTTAACTACTATATTTACTGATGCATTGAGTCAATATTTATACATGTATCATTGTTTCAGTAGAAGAAAACGAAGGATTTGTGTGTGGGGGGGTGGTGGTTGTGCTGGGTGTGGAACCCAGGGCCTTGTATATGCAGGGCAAGAGTTTTACCTCTGAGCCGTATCCCCAGCCCCCAATTTTTATATTTTACTTTACATATTTTTTAAGCAGGAATCTAGTTTATTTTTTAATTTGGAAATTTACAGTGTGTTTTCCCATCTCCTCTTCCCACCCCCACTTTTTTTTCTTTAGCGCTAGGAGTGGAATCCAGAGTCAAGCATATGTCAGGCAAACACTCTACCTCTAAGTACATCTTCAGCCCTCCAGACTTTCTAATTTTAAAAGAAATACAAGTGTATTTTCTCAAAGCTATTCCGAGGCTTTGCCAAGGTAGGCCTGGAAATGAGAGAAAAGTTTTGAACTATATACACTTAGAGTTAAATAAGAGTGACTGGTGAACAAAAATTGCCCCACTCAAACAGGTGATATCGGGGAGGGTAATAGGGCTCTGTAGAGGTCCAGAGACCCTAACTCTGCCTGAAAGACCTTAAGTAAGAGTTTGGTCTGTTCACTATCAAGGTTTGGGTGCTTGGCCTTGCCTGTCCCTGACCTCAATTTTGCTAAGTAAACGCAGCTGTGCTGTGGATACATTTTTGCCCATTCCTGTTATCATTGCCTGGCCCCTTCCTTCACTGCCTCTCATGCCCTGGCATGACACAGGCATTTCTAGCCTTTTCCCAGGAATCTATTTAGAGCAAGTATCCTGTGCAGCTTATGAGGAGTCCCAAGCCCATGATGAGATAAAGAAAGAACTTAGAAGGAAACAGAACTTAGAAAGATGAGCACAGACAAAGCCAACAGAGAAATGTACATGTTTGCATTCTGCATTTGCTACCCCAGACAGGATGCTTTCACACCACTTTTATAATCTAGGCAGTATGTTCTTAGCATATTGTGATGATGTAAAGCCACATGAGATATGTTCTTCTAAGATGGAGTGACTGACTAGCCTCCTGGAACTCACTTCCTTATCTTCCCACTCACAGGCTCTCTCACACTTTCTGTCATCTCCTCACTGCTATGCAGGGATGCCCAACTACTCCTGGAGCACTGACCGCCCTTGCATAACAGATGCTGAGTAAATAATTCCTGGATTACACTGAGTAGAATAAAATCAGGTATCTTCCAGTTTGAACAAACTTTGAAACTTCTCAAGTCCCACCCTCATTTTGTAAAGCTGGAAGATTGTTTTCAATTTAATTGATTTTTAATGTTAATTGATTATTTCTAAAAAAAAATAAAACCCAAAACTTTTACCACAAGTCTAAAGTAAGTCTTCACCAATGACATTCTTCTCCTGCTTTGACAGGCACGTTGTGGAGTGGTGCAGTTTAAGAGCATCATAAAAGCTCTCATAATCACCCTCTAACATGTGGCTGCATATGAAGGAGTGCAAGATGCGTAAGAAAGAGAAATGCTCTGAAACTCTAAAGTGGGTGGCAGATGTTAGTGTGTTTTCTGACTATTAATACAGAAACAGGCCTCACATTTGGGTACATCAGTACTGAAGCAAACATCTGTGTGCACCACAGAGGAAGGGTGGAAGGAAACTTTCTTGTTACATGAAACATTCAATTGTTTAGGACTTACCCAGGTCACAGATGACATTCCGACACTAGAATTGGCCAGGGACAGAAAGGGCAGTGTTTGGGCTTTGCCTTTAATTAACCAACAGTACAGTAATACAAGAAATCTCTTAATAGTAACACCATTCAGTT
This sequence comes from Myocastor coypus, assembly GCA_004027025.1. Lineage (NCBI taxonomy): Eukaryota > Metazoa > Chordata > Mammalia > Rodentia > Myocastoridae > Myocastor > Myocastor coypus. The sequence continues at coordinate 17,210 of PVJA010010538.1, read as the reverse complement.
ACTTTCTTTGAAAAGAATTCGGATCAAACAAGTGGCAGTGATACTTCTTAGTGGCATTTCATTCCACTTTTGACTTCTCAGAAGCAGTTGATGCCCATTGTCTTCCCTAGCAAGGACAGCAACCTATGGCTTGCAGTGGTCCAAGAAGCCTCTGGTTGTCCAGGAAAATTTTAAAACATTCTAAAAACAAATATTCATTTCATTTTAACTTGCATATAACATCCACTACTTTTTGAAGGTACCAGTACTATAGAATGGCATGGCCAAACATAATATGTTGCAGCTCTGAGATCTATCTGGAAGTTCTTAGAATAAGACACTGGTGGCTGCAGTATAATGCTGTCTAATTTTCATTTTGTCTGGCTGTGGAGTGATTCCATACTTACATCTCTATGTGGCTGTGAAATGTTTTGTAGGTCCAAGGTGATCTAGTGTGTTCTATAAACTCTTGATCTTCTCAGTAAATGCTAACTCTCCAGTAATGGAGCAAGCGTCCTCATTTTACAATTATATTGTGATTTTGTCCCAAGAAAATTTACTTTCTGGTTTCCAGCATCTAAAAAGTAAACACAACAAATCATTAGGAATGTTAGGCTTATTATTGCGGAGTCAAATGTTTTGCACATTTCCATTCTCAGCTCTCTACTCAAAAATTTCTTCTTTTCCTTTGTGTTTAAGTATTTTGGCCTGGGCTGCCTGGGAGTTTCTATGTGTTATAACAAAACAAAGCATACAAATCCCAACTTAACTTTTGTTTTCCAGTCCTACTATAACTTAGATATCACTTGACCACTTCCATTTAGGAGATTAAGTGAGAGTCAGTCCCCAAAACATGCAAATTGCTTAAACTATTTTATTATAATTAAAAGGGATATAATCATATGATAAAAGTTCAAATTTTAAAGAACAATATGAAACAATGCAAAAATGCTCTTTTTCTGTATCCTCCCTGATTCCTCAATCACATTGTCAATGAAAACACTGCTAGCCATTTGGTGGTACATCTTTCCATGGTATTTTATGCATATTACAAAGGTGTCACAAATACCCATGTACCTCTGTAGCTGTTATCCTTTTATCCTGAAGACATTTACATATGATTAAGCATGTATACTTTAGTCTTTTTTAAAAAAAAGATTTTATTTTTTGTCTTGTATTTTGTTCTTTATTTTTTTATGTATTTAGTACAGGATCTATAGGGTCTCACTACGTAGATCAGACTCCTGGTTATTCTCCTCTATTCAGCCTCCCAAGCACTGGGATTACAGGCACACACCACCATGCCCAACTTCAGTCTTTCAAGACAAAGAGCAAGGGCATATTCCATTGAATGAGAGTACCATTATTTGTTTATATAATTATTTTGGTGGGCATTTGTATTGTTGTAGTTACTTTATATGGCAAACAGTGCTCTAATGAGCTTTTGTGGATACTTATTTGTACACAAAAGAAAATTCATATTTGCATAGTATATTTCGAAAAGTAGAATGACTAATTTTGAGGTTGTATACATATATAATTAATAATATCCTAACTTAGCTCCAAAAACATTAACACACACCCAGCAACATTTCAGGAGAAAATATTTTTAACTGTCCTTATCACTGGAAATTGACTCATCTGCTAATAAAATATCAAAATAATCAAAATACTACCTTAAGTTACCTTTGGTGTCTGGGAGGGACTTTCCAGTTTTGTTTTTATAAATACATGCATGATCCAGCTTTCCTTATTGTTTCTAAATGAGACAACCAGTTTAGAAAACACTTTCTGTGTTAGTATATGTTTGTTTTTCAGGAAGCTTAAATTTATTTTAGGGAACAGATACATATACACAACACAATTTGATTACAGTTTTTTTTTTTTGGTGGTACCAGAGATTGGGCTGAGGACCTTACACTGACCCTACAGTTTGATTACTCCATCCTTTTGTCTGTAAGTTATATTGTCATTTTTGTGATTGTTTTCATTACTATTACTGCGTATCTATTTAATGTTTACATTGATTGTGGGTATTTGGTGTGAGTGCCTAGCACATCTTAAATTGTTTTCCTTTCTCTTCCTCCCTTAGTCCTCCACATCCCAAAAGATCTACCTCACTATTTCCATCATGCCTCTGTTTTGCTCTTTATTTGTATTTTGTCTTACTCAAGTGAGGGATACCACATGGTACTTAAGCTTGTATGTCTGAACTTTTTTTTTTTATCTGGCATAATATTTTCCAGGTGTATTGGTTTTCCTACAAATGTCTTGCACATATCCTTCTTTATAGTAGAGTACTATATCATTGTATAGATACACTACATTTTCTTTATCCAGTCATCCACTGATGGACACAGAGGGTGCTTCAAGGGTTTATATATTATAAATTGTGCTAGTAGGGAGAAAAGCTTTACTTTGGCTCATGGTCTGAGAGGTTTCAGGCTCTGGTCAGCTGTCCCTGTTGGTTTGGATCTGTGCTTGGTGCACAGTGGTAGAATATGTGGTGGTAAAGTCCTGTTTACCTCATGACACCTGGGAAACAAAAGAAGAAGGTATGCCACGTTCTCAACATCTTTCAAGGGTGCAACCCCAGTGACCTTTTCTCCTTCCACTGGGCCCCATCCTGATGTTTCTACACCCCCAGGGTCAGCTCATGCTGGAGCACCAAGCCTTCAATTCAAGAGCTTTTGGAGGACATTTAAGATCCAAATGACAGCAGCCCCTCTACAATATAAATGATACAGTGAGGATGTTGGTATGTTGTTTTCAATTTTTGGATATTTTGTAAATACAAAAGTTTAGGGATTTGGAGTGCTTGCCTTTAACTGGCCTTGGAGTAACTTCATTGGTAGAATAAAGGCACAAAGTATGAGACCACATCATTTGCCAAAAAAGACTTTGGAAAGAAGTTTTGCAAGGAAACTTGTGTAATGAGCAAGTATGGTGAGAAAAAGAAGAGAACTTTAAGGATGCTCACCTGTGAGAACTGGGTATCAAATTCAGAAGTCTAGAGATAGCTATAAATCTGTGACATTACTGCCTCCCCAATGGCTCATAAGATACAGAGCAAGAACTCATTTTTACAGGAAACATCCATAATCCAAGGGACAACAGTTGGAAAAGCACAGGACATACTTAGCTCTTCCTTCAAACCTAAGGATTAATAAAATCTGTGCTTCTCCTTTTGTGTCCTTCTGCAAAGGAGCATCCTCCACTCCTCTTTTTTCTCACATAGATTTGAATCCTGGCAACCTCAGTTTCCATCTGCAAGTTTAAATTTTTTTCTTTAGAAAACCTAAGTGCTGCACTCTCAGAATCATTAGAGGAGTTACCTATCACAGGGTGTTCTATTCAGGGTTTTACTAGAGGAACAGATATAATACAAGGAACAGATATAACACAAGATATGCCAGTCCGAGAGTCAGATGGGGAAGTGTGCTGAGAGCCTCTGCACACTGCCAACTGAAGGATTCAGTCCCAAGGCTTTTATACTCACTGCAGTGTTCCACCCCTAATGGTCTCTACTGGTCTTTACTGGTTTCTGCCGGTTCATAACAGTTTCTAATGGTCAGCCTCTCTAATGGTCAGCCATTGTGTGTCTGCAATGGAAGGCAGAAGATTATGCTACAGAAAGCTGAAGGGTCCAATCTGGAGGCTGACGAGTCTGTGTAGGAAGCCAGGAGATAATGTTCAAACTCAGTTATTCTGGGGCAGGGCCCTCATGGCTCACAGTGTGAAACAGCCAGGCAATGCAGCCAAATTGATAAAATGTATCGACCACCAGGCATCCAGCCAAGCTGACACAATGTATCAACCACCACACAAGGATTCTTGGTAAAACAACTTTCAGATTCAAGAGAAACCATGGGAGTTACAACCGTTTGGTCTAGTCTGCTACCAAAAAATTATCTGAATAACATTACATGTCATACATCCAAAAAAATACCAGTCACATGGTATTTATGGAACTCAAGCATGATTCTTTGTTAGGAGCTTCAGTAGAAGAAATAAAATGACATTCTTTATTGTAAAAGAAACAAATAGCTCTGGGAGAACAATGTTTTAAGGAAATTAAAAATAACTTGTCTATTGGTATTTGTGAAAAATTGTGTAATGCTGTGAAGTAGAATTTGATGATACCTATCATTTATTCTTTGTGATACAAAATGAACTGTATCAATCTCAAAGTCATATGCTGAAGTTAATCATTTTTATAGTCAGTAAATCAGAATATTGCTTATTTGGAGATAAAGTCTTTAAAGTAGTAATGGAGAGGAGAGCCACATACTTCAGCAGACTAAGGTGCTTGCTTAGGCAGAGTGAAGTGGCTGGGTTTCATCCCCGGAATGCTGTGCCAGCCCCATCCCCAGGGCACACTGAGATGCCAATTGAGATGGCGTGGTGGTGTGTGTCTGTAATCCCAGCTCTTCGGAGGCTAAACACAAGCAGACCCAATGTGAGTAGTGAGACTCTGTAGATCCTGTAGACCCTGTACTAAACAGAAAAAAAATATCGAGGAAAATGAGGTCATGTAAGAAGGAACTAACGCAATATGACTGTTGCCCTTTTAAGGGGACGTGATTAAATCATGGATAATACACAAGAGACACTTCCAAAAAAACCACCCCCTCTGACAGTGTTTTCAGACTTCCAACCTCCAAATCTATGAAAAAATAAACTTATGTTGTTACACCATCTAATCTGTGCTATTTTGTTATGCTTGCCCTAGCAAACTAATATACTCTTGGAGCCAAAACTCTGGACATAGTGCTTCTGTAAACAATAAAACAACATATAATTATTCTCCATGGTGATAGTAGTGATATAATAAGAAAAGAAATGAAAGTGCTATGATATCCTTTGTTAGGGGACCCATAAACTACGTTATAGCCATCCACATAACCTGCTATATAATGCATCCATAAAAAAGTGCAAAAGTCCTCAGTGGCCTGTCATAAAGTAAGGGAAGAAAGAAAAATGGGAAAGGAATAAAGGAAGAAGACAGGCAAGGTGAGATAGAAAGCTATGGCTTTTATATATGTGTCCCACCAAAGCCCTATACACTCATAGGTAGAACATTTGAAGGTGGCTAGATCTAGGACATAGACACTGGGATTAAAGTTGATACATACCAAATTACTGCACCCATTAAAATGAACAGTTGTAGGTATGGCCGAATGGATTTACTGAGAGCAGAAGCTCCACTCTAAGTGCAGGTGACATCTCCAAAAGATTTGTAGCGATGATGGAATAAAAACAATAAGGCCAGCTTGTTTCTTACTCCTCGTGCCCTGTAGCCTTCTTCCTGCCATGATATTATGTATATGTCTCCTCTGCTACACTGCCCTTCCTTAGAGACAGAAGACTGCAGACTGAAATCTCTACAAAGAGTGAGCCAAAATAAACCTTTCTTTTTTTAATTGTGGGTATTGGATGTTTTGTCTTAGCAATGAGAAGAGTAACTAAGACACAGAGTATATCTAGTATGTTATGTTTGTTTTAGGAAAAATATGTATTTGCTCATCTTCTTTTAGAAAAAAACATGAAAAGATTAAGTCAAATAAGAGAATGATGAAAAGCAGGGGAAAGTAATGAGCTATATATCGTAGGGTTGAAATATGATATACCTAAAAATATCTACACGTTTTGTATTTTTGAATTCTATCAATGTTTGGCAAATTCAAAAATTAATGGAAAATGCTGACAGAACAAACCTTAACATTGACTATAGTGAAAAAGGAAACACTTATCAAATTGATGACATAAAGATAAGAAGAGTAAAATTAGTGTACACAGAATCTCACTGGCATTTAATCTAAAAATTAAAAGATGTCCAATAAAGTCTGGAATTTAATTGTTAGGACTGGTATTGGAAAATTGAAATTTTGAAAAATTTTTATTGAAAGATGGACTTAAAATATATTTATGTAGTTGAACTATCTAATAGTCCTTCATGTTGAATAAGTAATGTATAACTATCAACTGAGCAAAAAGCAGAAAAAATCCCTGAAATTAGAAAATATCATTATGAACCTTGCACTAGGAGCACTGAGAACACCCACAGGCTAGGCTTTGGTGTATAAACACAACTTTTCCCTAAGATCAAGCCCTACTAGTAAGTATGATACTAGCTGTATACTTGCTTGTCAAGATGTTGCTTGTCAAGTTGAGGACGTTTCTTCTGTTTATAGTTTTCTGAGTACTTTAGAAATCAATGATGGATATTGGATCTTCAATGTACTCTTCGATGTAATACTCTTCAATGTAATGATATGATTATAGTAGGTCGAGAAGCGATAGTAGGTCATCTTTTATCTATCAATCTAAAAAGTATTTATCTTTGTTTTGGAAGATACTGTTTGGGACTCAAGAGTTCTAGTTTTATGATTTTCTCCTTTGAGTGATTTTCTAAAATGAACAAGTACAAATGACTACATATTTATGGTATACAATATGATATTTAGTATACAGATACATTGGGAAATGATTAAATCAAGCATGTATATATACATATATATATGTATATAAATCATATGCATATTGTGTTTGTGTGCATGTGTGTGAACAGACCATTTAAATCAGTGATGGTGAACCTTTTAGAGATTTCATGATGACAAGGACATCACTGAGGCATGTGATCATAGATTCACCATTACTGACTTTATAGTCCTTTTTTAATTTCCAAGCTTATAATACAGTTTTATTAATTATAGTCATTGTGTACAGCAGATGTTTTGAAGATGCTGCTCTTATCTCAGTGAAAAATTTTATTATTTGACAAACATAACCCCTTCTACACACACGCAAACACTCAAAACTCTGGTAACCACCACTTTCTTTCTGCTTTATGAGTTTAATTTTTAACTTTTTTTTTTATAAGAGATCATGTAAGTTTTATATTTTGGGGGCTGGGGAGATAGCTCAGTGGCACAAGCACCTGCCTGGCAAGTGCAAGGTCATGAGTTTGAATCCCAGTCCCACCCCTCAAAAAAAATCTGCTGAGTTTTATATTTTTTATTTATTTAATGTACTTTCTTTCAGGTTTGCTTATGTTGTTGTAAGTGATATTTTGCTTTAAATGCTGTATAACACTCTATTGCATTTCTGTGGTACGTTTTCACCATTTTATTTATTTATCTATTTATTTATTTAGTATCAGGAATGAAGCTGAGGCCTGGGGCTTGCTAGGCAGGCAGTTATGCCGCTGAGCTTTACAGCTGGCTCTTCATCACATGATCTGTTTGTTAATATCACTTTAGTTAATTGCACAGTTCAGCTCATATGAATATAACTGTAATGAATATGGGAAGGAATGCATCTCCTTTGTATATTGATTTCAAATCTTTTAAGTAAATACTAGAAGGATCAATGTAGTATTTGATTATTTTATTTTTATTTTTGAGGATTGTCTGTAAAATTCTTTATAATGGTTTTATTAATTTGCATTCTTATCAACACTGTACAAATTGTCTGTTTTCTCCATATTTCAATTTTTTTCTTGTTTCAGAACTTTTGTTTCTTTGTTTATTTATTTATTTTTATGGCCAGCTCAGCCTGCCCTGAGGGCAGGGCTGGTGCAGCATGTGGTGCTGGGGATGAACCGCGGTCCCTGCAGCCGCCCAAACTTTCCTAAGCAGGCGCTTTAGACCACTGAGCCATCCTGCCAGGCCCCTTTATTACAATTTTTGATAATAACAATGCCAACAGGTGTGAGGTGGTACATTGCTAAATTTTAATTTACACTTGTCCTTTTTTTTTTTTTTTTTTTTTTTAATGAGCACAACATATTTTTGAGGGAAAGAAACCTCCTTCCAAGAGAAGTACAGGAGGGGGGTCCCATGTGGGTGGTTCCTGTGTCCTTTGATTTTTGATGTTGAGCATTCTTTGAATTTTTTGTTGTTTTCTCATGAGAAATATCTTAAAGTCCTTTTCCTATTTTTAACTGATTTATTTTTTTTTCATCTTTATAGAGAAGTTTGAATATCTGATGTGTTTTGAGTACTTATCCCTTATCTTCTATAGCTGGATAACCAATTTTAACAGCAACATTTATTTAACAGAGTATCTTTCTCTTTTTTTTCTTTTGCATCTTTGTTTAAAATCAACTGATAATAAATAAATAGATTTCTTTCTGGGATTTCATCATTTAATTGATTTATATGTCTGTTTATATACCATTACCATGCCATTTAAAACATCATGAATTAGTAGTAAATATTAAATGAGATAATGTGATAGCCATAAGTTTTTCCTTTTTGGCTAATACTGTTTTGGCAACCATTATTCCAACATTGTTTTGAATTATTTCTTATATTTCTGTGAAAATGAAATCCTTGGAAATTTGTGATAGATGGCTTTGTATCTGCAAGTTGCTTTTGCTAATTCAGTATAGACATTTTAATATCAATCCTTCTGAGCCAGGAAAATGAGATACCTTTCCATGTATTTTTGTCATTTTCAATTTCTTTCATCAACATATAGTTTTCATCATATATTCTTGGCCAGTATTATTGAAATATTTCATAGACATTATAAATGAGATTATTTTCTTTATTTTGTGGAGGTAATTCATTATTAGTGCACAGGGTTGCTGCTGATTTTTTGAGGAGGAGGCAGTCTCCAAGGATATTATTTTCTATTCTTTACCGCTGAAGAACATCATACAGTAAATTAGGCAATTACATACATTTGGGAAACGTATATATTCAGTTATATATTGGGGCATATATATTATATAGCCTGTGTCTTGATCATCTTTAATCCCTCTTTTCCCTACTTTCTTCTCTCCTCCCCTTCCCATACTCACTGTCTCATCTCTGAAATGCATACTTCCCTGTTTCCTACCATCTCTCCTTGATTTTTTTCTCTAAGTTATTTCTATTTTGGGTTTTTCATAGAAGAGAAACCATTCACTAGTTCTCAGTGAGATTTATGTCATTTAACATCATCATCTCATTAAGTACCAGCCAGATAGCTCAGCTAAAGTGCCTACTTAGAGTGCAGCAGCCTGGATTTGATGCCCAGCCTATTATGCCAGCCCTGCCTGCAGAACATGCTGAGACCATTTGAGACTGTGTGTGGTGGTGTGCTCCTATAATCCTGGTGCTTGGGAGGCTGAAAACAAGATCAGTATGAGTCCAATCTGTGTGGTGAGACCCTGTACTAAATACATCTTGGGCAGGGGAGATAGCTCAGTGGCATAAGCACCTGTTCGGCAAGCAGAAGGTTTGATCCCGGTACCACAAAATAAAAACAGAAATGACAGCAAAAACAAAAATATTACCATCTCAAGATACATCCATTTTTCTACAAATGATTCAACTTTATTCTTCCTTATGGCTGCAACACATAGTATTTTCCTTATCCATCTATCCATTGATGGACATATAGGTTTTGTCTGTAATTTAGCTACTATGATTAGCACTGCTATCAAAGTGCATATGCTTACATCATTGCAATGGGTTAACTTTAACTTTGGAATGATACCAAGGAGAGATATATCTGAGTCAATTAGAATTTTTACTTTTGCCAGGTGTGGTGGCTCACACCTATAATCCCAGCACTTGGGAGGCTGAGGCAGGAGGATTGGTGCGAGTTCAAGACCTGCCTGGGCTACAAAGTGAGCTCATGGCCAGCCTCAACTGCATAGCGAGACCTTTTCTCAAAAAGACAAAAAAAAAAAAAAAAGAATTTCTACTTTTACTTTTTTTTGAAGAACCCCAAGGAGATATTCATTGTAGTTATAATTGTTTTATTCCCGGGAAAAATTTATTGATTTTATTTTTTTTTTATGTTTTAAAGAGATCACAAAATAGTATTAAAACAGAAAAGTTACAAGTGATACAAAATTTCACTTAACAAAATAAGATGAATTTCACAGTATTTGTTGTAATGCATAGTGTTGTCTTCCAACTAGTACTTCATATTACCAGATATATGAATGTTAAATTGGAAGGAGGAAGAAAGAAAGAAGGAAAGAAGAAAAGAAAGAAAGAAAGAAAGAAAGAAAGAAAGAAAGAAAGAAAGAAAGAAAGAAAGAGAAAGAGGAAATGAAGATGAGAAAATGGGACTGGCCAATAGCAGGTTAAAGTGCCTGCAAGCAGGCGCAGGGGCTCAGGATTCGCTCCCCTGGCCTGCCATGCTGGCCCTTCCCCTGGGGCACACCGAAACAGCAATTGAGACTGGCGGTGATGGCGCATGCGTGTAATCCCAGCTCTTGGGAGTCTGTAAACAGGCGGATCACTATGAGTCTGATCTAGTAGTGAGATGAACACCCTGTAGACCCTGCCCTAAAAATAAAATTTAAAAAAAAGATGAGAAAAAGAACAAACAACTGAAAAGGAGACAAAACAAATTAAGCATTAACTACTCCTTCCATAGACGAGCAGAAACCCACAGTACGGGGTTTGTCCAATTTATCCTGCTTGCACACACACACATACACGTACATGCACGCACGGGCATGCACACACACACACACACACACACACACACACACACACGCACACACACACGCACACACATCTTTGCCTCATTACCTCTCCTGTGCTCTGTACTTCAGCACTTTTTTGAGCAGGTTCATTCTCTTTTCCCAGCATCTATTGTGCCCTTCAGATTTTATATTCTTTTTCAGTTTCTTGTACTAAGGAATCAGTATGATGGTTTTATATGCGAGTCTGATTTATTTCATTAAAGAATATAGTTTCTAGTTGCCTCCATTTACCAATAAAAGCCTCAAATTTATCCATTTTTATAGCTGAATAATGTTCCATTATGTAAAATTACATCTTCATTATCCGTTCCTCAGCTGATGGGCATTTGGGTTGTTTTCAAGATTTAGCTATGACAAATTGCACTGCTATAAACATTGGTGCTCATATGTTGCTGTGGTATGAGGTTTTCAGTTCTTCTGGAAAAATACCCAGGAAGGGAATAACTGAGTTGAATAGGACCTCTAATTCCAGCTTTTTAAGGTATCTTCACACTGATTTCCATAGTGGTTCTATCAGTCTGTATTCTCACCAACTGTGGAGAAGGGCCCAGGAACTATTTAGAAAGATTCTTTACCCTATACTACCTCACCAGTACTTGTTGTTTGAATCCTGATGGTAGCTTTTCTTACCAAAGATATGTGGAATCTCAATACTGTTTTGATTTTAATTGTTTGTCTGTGTATGTGTGCATGTGTATACACACGTGTGCATGATCTCACTACACAACTCTGACTTATAGTGATCCTCCTGTCTTCTGCCTTCCCAGTGCTGAGATTACAGGTGTGTGCCACCACACCCAGATTCCATCACCAGTTCAGCACACTCGAAGGTGGGGCTTGGCCCCTGTGCTTGCCTAAGCAAGTACCTAGCCCACTGAGCTATCTTGCTAGACATTGCTTTTCATTTTTCTATTGTTAAAAGATGCTGAAAATTTTCCTGTACATATTGTCCATAAGTACTTATTTTGAGAAGTATTTGTTCATTGAAGTGTCATTTTATTGCATCTCAATTTTCAGGATCTGATTTTATCCTGTGTTCTTTATATATTCTAGGTATTTTTCCTATGAGAAGCCCAGCCATTCTGACTTACCTTGGATCTGGCTCCATCGTCTTACCTCAGATGGGCACTGGTGTCTACCTGAATTTTCTACAGGGTCTTCAGCGTCTCACTAAGTAGGTTGTACTCATAGTGATCCTCCTGTTCCCAGCCTTCCCAGTGCTGGAATTATAGGCACATTCCAATAGGTCCACACTCAGTTGCTGCCTCACTGTGCCTGGGAACAGGGCTGGCATGGCATGTGGTCCCAGGGATGAAACTCTGGCCCCTGTGCTTGCCTAACCAGGCACGTAGGCCACTGAGCCTGCATTTTCTTTTCCTTTTGGCTGAAAATTCCCCCAAAGCATAAGAAGGGAAACTTTATGGTTTTCTCAGTTGTTTCCAGCTCTCAAAAAGCATTGTCATCTATTGCCTATTTCCAGGATTTTGGTAACTGTTATTTCACATATTCATCTAAGTATTTTAGTGGTTTCACACAAGAAGTAAAATCTATGTTATTCTACTTTGGCCAGATGCAGAAGTCTCATAAGACTATTTTTAAAATTAAAAATGTCCTGTTTAGCAAGCTACAGCTGGACTTCCCTGAGCAATTTAAGTCATCTTCCAGGTAATAATTATTGTTTATGTTAGTTCTGTGGCTAGCAAGTTCAACATGTTCCCTCCAATTGATATTATTTTAACATGGCATTTTATAATATGTAATGTATTGTTGAATACATTTCATATTTTGATGAAGAAATTTATTTTATTTTTATTTCTATTTTGGTGGTAAAGATTGAATCCCGGACCTCATTCATGCTATACACAATTTTTTTTCCAGTGAGCTACCCTTCCAGCTCCAAGAACATTTGCAATTAAAGTATATGATTGGCATGTACTTTGGGCAAGCATGGAAAATGCATAGTAACAGGTCTCTCCTGAAATCTTAAAAAGTGAAATTAGGTGGTCAGATCTTTAAGAGATTTAATTTTGTATGTCAAGCTTTGTTATTGTCTCTGAGGAAGAACAGATGTTTATCAAATTTCTGGCTTAATTTTGAAAATTCTACTGTACAGCCTTAGCCTTTTTTTTTTCTTTTGGACACAGGGTCTTGCTATGCAGTTGAGGCTTGCCTTGAGCTCACTTTTGTAGCGCAGGCTGGTCTCGAACTTGCACCAATCCTCCTGCCTCAGCCTTCCAAGTGCTGGGATTACAGGCGTGAGCCACCACGCCTGGCAACAGCTTTAGCCTTTTTAGGGTGCAGAATTCTTTCTGTGTGTCTATCTACACAATTTTAGTCTTTCTTTACAGATTAGGAAATGAACTCAGGGAGATTAAAGGGCATGCTTGAGATCCCAGGGCTAGCAATTGCTGGGGCTCTATTTGATCCCCAAGTGAAATTTGTCTCATGTTGTTTTCTATTATGGAACCTAATAAAGATTAATGATTCTTTAAAAAAACTCTGTCCCTTTTTTTTTTAATGCTTTTTGTCTTCTTAAAGAAGAGGACTAGAACAAAGTCATTTACGACAAGACAGTCCAGGGGCTGGTGAGATAGCTCAGCAGACAAAGCACCTGCTTTGGCAAGCACAGGGACCAGGGTTCAATCCCTGGTCCCACATGCCATGCTGGCCCCACCCTTGGGGTGTGCTGAGTGGGCAACCGAGTGGTGGCACACACCTGTAATCCCAGTGCTGGGGAGGCTGAAAACAGAATGATTACTATGAGTCCAAGCTGCATAGTGAGATCCTGTACCAAATACATAAAATGAAACAATGACAACAACAACAAAAACAAGAGACTCCACAGCCTAGTGTGGTGGTTTATGTCCATAATCCCAACACTCAGGAAGCTGAAGAGGAATAGCTGTGAGTTCGAGGCCAGCATAAACTGTTTAGTGAAATTCTGTGTCAAAAAGTTAACACACTCATACACACACACATACATGCATATGCATACACACACACACACACACACACACACACACACACACACACACTACAGTCCAACATTAACCGAAGTTGATGATTATGTACCTGAATTTGCTTAGGGCTTACATTGAAGGACATGGTATGACTATGTCATATCTGAAGACCAGTAATTGACTGCATTTAATGATCACAGTAAGCTAACAATATGCTGAAACATTTCTTTAAACATGACCTTTCCAAGTTTCTACCAGTGGAGACATATTTACTCTTCAAGCTCACCCTAGTTCTTTTCGCCATGATAGAAAACATATTGGACTTAAGGGCTCTTTGTTGAACTATACAAGAGTTTCTCTTAGCAAAAGGTCTACACTAGATGAAAAATTGAGTTTTGACCTCTCATGGCTTTCCTAAAAATGCTGTGGTGTATGCCGAGTGGACATGTTTCTTAAAAAATGGGATGAAATTATATGGATCTTACAATGGCCCATTCTAGTTCCACATATGTCTCTCCTGACCAGAAAACCAGATTTCACATGGAGGCCGTGGATGGGGAGCTTGTCATCAGCGGAAGTGAAGAACCTAAGCCCAGAAACTGAGAGGAAAAATCCAGGATTCATGGACAGGGCCCAGAGTTTATCTAAATCAGCTTCAGTCTCAGGCAAGGTTTAGCATCAGGTCACTGGTGCCTATCACTACGACAATGACGGATTATTTTTATTAAGCATTTTGTGTTTGTGTAAGAGTTTTCAGTCATTAATCATTTAAGTCTTGTGCCTCAAGAGAATTTTGCAAATGGGAAAGAAATAACACAATCCTTATTTTACAGTTCAAGATAGAGAAGTAACATTGCTCGCCTCGATTACATACCGGAAGCACTAAAAGGATACACTGGAAATGGGGGAATGAGGCCAGGAGTTTTTGTTCCAACATAAATGAGGTTTTCTGTTTTTATACAAAATGGACTTGCTTATTTTTCATTTTGAAAGTGTGGATCCTGATGTGTACTGGAGAGGAAAAATAAAAGGAAAATAGACTTACCTGCTTACATTATGCAGTGTAAAAATTTCTGCTGGGTTCCCATGTAGCTTTTGGAATCCAAGTATGCATGTAAGCAGTACAGACGATAGGGCACAGTCAGACCTGCTTTCCAATAAGAGAAAGAATATAAGAAAACACATTCAGTGTGGTTGTGAGTGCAGTGGAATTCTGAGATGGCTACATACATGTCACACAGCCTGGAATAATCCGGTAGGCTTCCTGAAGGGGATGTGTTTTAAATTTCTCTTAAGAACAAGCAAAAAGCAAAGTTTCAAAGATTTTTCAGATGAAAAATATATTCCTCATTCTTTCTATAGCGTGTAAAATCCATCCCCCAAAATTATAAGTATTATAGTAAGAGGTCATCGCTAGAAGGCACCATAGGGGCACATTTTACAATAAAATAGATAATGAAGCTTCCTGACAGTGAGGTTTTTGAGATCCGTTAACTGGACATGGTTGAAGGGGACATGGATGGAGTTGCATGGGGAACGGCGTTACTAAAAATCACTTGAATTAGAGCGGCAAAGAACTGAAACAGCAGCTTGGGAATTAGCATGTCCTTTGTTGGAACAGGGAACACAGAACGCATTGGGACTAATTCACTTCCTTAGACATAAGACAGACCATGGAGGCATGTCTATTTAGAGCTAAGTGACTGGAAGCCTCAGGTTCCTTGCTGGTAAAAAGTTATAAAACACCTACTTTATGTATCAACGAGCAAAATGAAAGAAAGCCTGGCAAACGCTTAGGTGGTACACGGATCTGGCACATGCAGCTGGAGGTTACATGAAGACTGAAGCTTATACAATTTTGAAGGGCTCTTTTAAGGAGAAAATTTAAGAAAAAAATGTTTCCACTCCGGTTATAAAATCATTAAACATTTAGAAAAAAGAAATCACAATAAATTATTCATTTAAGTAAGCCGACAAGTAGCACATACATCACCAAATCCAGAAAAAGAGCACGTTTTTAAAATGGCCTGAAATACTTCTATTTTGTATCCACATGAACAACTGTGTAGAGGTGCCCACATGCTGCACACTGTGGTGGCTTCTTCATGCAACTCCAGTTTTATAATATACCACTGTCCATAAATAACAAACACATTTTAACTTCCCTCTAGTGTAAGAATAAAACTTGGATTTTTTATTGTTGAAAGCTTAGGTAAAAGTTTTTCAGCATCACAACTCACGGCTTGAGATCATACTCATGCAAAAACTGCACTATTGCTGTTAAATTTAGGAAAACATTTTCAACATTTTACATCTAAGAGCTTAAGGTCTAGACAACTTCTCTGACTAGCTTCTGACTGTAAATTTCAAATCTTGTTTCTCTTTTCCTGTCCCCCCAATCTTGAAAATTGGATCTTGTAGGATGCATGCCCTTCTTTTCATGATATATGTTAACCACTTAAATCACTCGGTATGCAGTCAACAGTAAGTGTAGTTCTGTAATTCACTGATAAAACTGGGTTGTTAGCCAACAACTTTACAGGGAAATACCGTGCTCCAAATGATACATTCTACTCCATTGATGTTAAAAGTTCTTTCAACCCAGCTTCATGCAACCCAACACAGAGGGGAACTTAATATAATCATAAGTAATAGTGTTAAGTAATTTTATAAACTATAACCTTCCCAAATTATAACCATGATGGAGGGTCTTCCTGACACGTGGAAGGGACTCATGTCACTAGGTTGATAATCAACTCCTTTTACATGTTGATCAATATGCTGAACAATTCCCTTTCATTACGCTGCCAATTACTGCTCAAAGTGAGCAAGATAGTACGGGAGTTTGGGATACTGAGTTTAGGAGATAACCCCCCAGAACAGCATTTTTTTTTAAACACAGACATTTGATGTATATCTCTTTCATCAGTGTTGAATCTAAATTAAAGTAAATTGTGAGCATGTGATGTAAACTTTGGAAAAGAAACTTTTCTTTTTACATTTAGCTGCTTTCCTCTAGTCGTATTAGCAGGTTGTATTTCAATTCAAAACTCTCTCTGAGATCTCTGTGATTTATCTAGCTCTGAATTCTCTTTATCTTTCAGAAAAATCTCTTCTGAGAGAACTGTCATCTCACCCCCAAAAATGAAGATGATAGAAATGAGCTAGTAAGTTTGTCTCACCTGCCTGAGAGCAACACCACATGTTCCCGGGCAGAGACGGAGGCAACCTCTGAGAAACAGGGGCTAACGTGGTGGTGGCCATCTCCAAAATGTAGCCCCTCAGAAATATGCTGCCTCACCTCGGAAAATGGGTAAAACAAATAAAGCTGCTGCCTATTTGGAACATACACTGGCTCCTTCCACATCTGCAGGACATTTAGCTTCTTGCATCTGGTAGTGTTTGTGCAAATATAATTCCATATTCACTAATAATTCCTGGGGCTAAAGGCCCCCCTTTGGGTAACCTTGTTAATATTCTCTCAAGGCCTGGTGTGAACGCCTCATAGCATTTTGATTAGAATTCAATCTTGTTTTTTTCTCCTTCTCTGTCTCTTTCTCCCTCTCTCCTCTCATGCTTTCCTGGCCCCTGGTTTCCTGGCCACCCACATCAGGAGACATTCTCCCTCCCTTGCACTTTCCACTCTCAGTTTCAAGGAATTTCCTTGTGTCAAAGGCAAAGTGTGATTGACATATTTTTCCCCTCTTAAGAGCACTCATCTCAGTGTTTGATTTAACCATCTCCTTATGGGGCTCATACAGTTATTACCTAGGTAA
>PVJA010010537.1:0-57147 GCA_004027025.1 Myocastor coypus | reverse complement strand
CTTCCTTCCTTCCTTCCCTCTAGTGCCTGCCAGATTTATTTAGGAAATAAGTAAATTTATTTCCGTTTACTGCCTCCTGATGAAAACCACTTTTCCAGGAGTGCACAGTAAAGTGCTGCTGCCTCAGGAATGACTCTGTAGTCCAGCACTCTAGAGCTTTGCCATTTTATCTAATTACTAAGACAATGAGGAAAAAATTGCTAAGGACAAAGCCAGTAGCATCTGGGATGGAGTGGGAGGTCCTGTGAGAGGAAGAACCCCTCCACTCTACCAGATTAGTTGGAGAGGGGCTGGCCCCCCTCCCGCTCCCCAGAGATAGCAGCGCCGCTGAGGGCCATCTCCAAAACAGGCATTTCCGGGGCCCCTTGCTGTCGCTCCCCAGAGTTCAGGCAGTACTTCCCAGGAGGGAATGTTCTTGGGCCTCAGGGAAGAGATCAGGAGTTTTGTTTGGGTAAATACAAGATGAGCAAGACATGCAGGAGATGGGAGCAGAAGGGACATCAGGAAAGAGCAAGAGCCCCTTGTCCCTATTCCTTAGATCTCTCCCTATTTAAAGAAAAAGAACAGAAAAATAGAAGAGGACCGGGTACCCCATAGACCATAGACCCAAAGGGAAGGTGGTCTCCAGCCACTGAAACTCTATTTTCCTCCCAGGACTGGAAGGGCCCAGGTGCCTTGGCCTGGCTGCAGCTCTCCGGAGGATTGGTTCCTGTACTTTAATGCGCTGTGCTGCAAGTGGTGTGCTTTCTTCTGCTCCAGCAGGGCATTTCACAATAGTTTCCAAAGTTTTCTGTGTAAAATGCAAACAAAGCTTCTAACAGCAATATAAAAACCCTTCACAACACAAGCTGTACCTGTGCTTTACAGGCATTTAGTGTGAAGCCAGAGGCTGTAGCCATTGGGACAATGCCAGCTGCCCCAAAGTGGGTCTAGACACTGATCAGGAAGAAAATCACCACAAAAGGCTCCTTGGCCCATGGTGGGAGCCAGTATGACACTGCTTCATGGGTCATCCTTCCTGTGTGAAAGCCATTAGACTTGGAGGGTGGTGGCAGCAATGCTTTGCAGCTATTAGGGACACCCACCTAAGGACACCCTGGGAACCATGGTCCCTGTGGGGTCATGAAGACAGCAATTTTCTTTCTTCAAGACATCTAAGCCATGATAAGTGTTGTTGTTTTGCCCCTTACTTTGAATCAACTGATAAGAATAGAAATGGGCTCACATTGTGCCTCCTTAGGGCTAATGGTCCCTCAGAGTCTCTCCCTTCTCCCTCCCCCTTCTAACCACCCCCCTCTGCCTCTCTGTCTCCACTGCTCATCTCTCATGTACAGCACTATTTTTAACTACCAGAAGTTTGCCAGAGAAGATAGCATACACCTGTCACTCCAGCACTCTGGAGGATGAGGCAGGAGGATTGCTGTGAGTTTTAGGCCAGCCTGCGCTACTAAATACATTCAGGCCACAACAAAACCCTGTCTCAAAAAGATAACAAATACATGCATACATGGGTACATACATACATACATACATGCATACATACTAGGGACTTAAACCTAAGTAATACAAAATTACTATTTCCTCTTATTATTTCAACCCTGACATTTTGGGAATTTTTTAAAGGCCTGTGCTTTCTATTCTTTTCCTTCCCCTTCATCCTGGAGCAGGGACGTCATACCATTAGCAACAGGCTGTCCTTGACTGCTAAGGGCCCAGGCAGCCTGCCATGATTCACCATTACTCAGTTATTTATTAAGTACTCCCTTCTGGCTCAGACCTCGAGCTGCCCCCCTCCACCATCAGATTTCCCTGGACCCAAGAGGAACAGGAAGAGAAGCAGGACCCTGTGTCTGCTAACCACTTCCTCTCTGGCACTGCCACATTCACGTACGCTTTCCCTTCAATCTTTTACTGTAACTAGGCTGTAGGTATCTGTACCTCCACCATCTACATGCTGAAAACCAAGTATCTGAGTGGCTAAGGAAGCTAGCCAAACAAAAGAAAAAGCAGGAGTCTGATCCCAGGCCTGCCTAAGCCCTGGAGTATGCTCCTGGGGACCCTGTACCACAAAGGATAAAAGTAGGCAGAGCTGTGATGTTACGGGAAGCAACACGCTTATGTCGAGCACTGGTGCCACTCATAAGAAGACATAGGGAACATTAAAAATGTCCTACAAACCCCATATCATGTTGCAGCCAGCTGAGGCAATGACCTGCTTCAGGAATGACATGAAACTGTGTGTCCCTCTCCAGCATGGCCCCAGCAAGGCAGCGGAGCAGATGGAGGTGTGGGGGCAGGAGGGGGCGTGGTCTTGGGCTGGAGATGCTGGAGGAACAATGCTGGCTGGAGCTTCTCTCAGCAGGACAGGTCTGGGGACATTCTCATCTGATACCCTCAGTCGGGGGCAATGGACAGAACTGATCAGACGATCACGCAGGCTCCGCTGCTGTTGAAAACCCACGGGCAGAGAGACTGCTAGGCGACAAAGTCTACTTGGAGGGAGCTCTCCAGTGGCGACGTTTCGCAAGGCTCTACTTTTATCATCGATTTGGTTAAGGAAGTTTAAAAGCCCAAGACCTTTATCATAAAGAAAATAATAACAGCAACAGAATTCTCAGGGAGAGAAAAGTTCATCACCCTAGAGAGTCCCAGCTCATCTCTTATTCTTAAATAATAATAAATATTATTATTTATTTTGTGCATTCTCCCTACCCGGTGAAGCATAATTTTTTCCTCAACTTACTACATATTCAGTATCATCATCATCTTAATGGTTACATAGTTCAAATTCCCCAAGCTGGCAGCTATATATGTCTACCTCCCCCAAAGGGAACCTGGAGGGCTAGACTAGGAAAGCGATTCTGAAAAATAACAAAAATGAGGGTGTTCACAGCAAAATTATTTATAGAAACAAAAAATAAATAAATAAGCCCCTGGAAACAATGTTAATGTCCAGCAATGAGGGGTTGGTTTAGCAAATCATAACTCAATGCAATTATGCAACCATTAAAATTATAATTACACAGACTATGTAGCAACATGAAAAAGCATTTATGCCTGATGGAGGGGAAAAGCACAAAATAAAATTGTATCTATATATGTCTACAATGTTGTAAAATAAAGCTTGCCTAGGGAAAAAGATGGCAGAAGAAAATAGAAAATGAAAACTTATGTTAGCCTGATGGGGTGCTGAGGACTTGCCTTTTTAAGTTTTTTATTTGAATGCTGACATGCTATTTTAACAATAGATAAAAAGCAAGTAAAAAAAGAAAGTGTGCTTAGAGGACAACGTGCTAAGCCAGCAAACTGCCTTGCCTTCCTAGGGACTGGGAGGTAGGAGTCTTTCTTCTCTTTTCTGCTTGGCTTTCTGCAGCTAGATTCCTGCCTTCCAGGCTCAGCGAGGGTCTCTTCCCATAACACACCATAAGAAATGGAGGTCTATTAAACCGAGGGCTTGGAGCCATGCATGGTGGCATACATCTATTAAGCTAGTGTTTTGGGAGACTGACCTTGGAGAATCACAAGTTCAAGTCCCTCCCATGTAACTAAGCAAGATGTTATCTCAAAATTAAAAAAAAAAAAAAAAAAACCGCTGGGAATGTGGCTCAGTGCAAAGGCTCGGGGTTCAATCCTGAATACTGAGAAACACAGAAAATAATAACAGCAACAGAATGCTCAGGGAGAGAAAAGTTCATCACCCTAGAGAGTCCCAGCTCATCTCTCAGTCTGTGTGTCTTAAGTCATTTGTCTCCTTCTGCCTCTTTCCAGATACTTTTCAAGCTTTGCAGCCAAAGGTAGGCCCCCAGCAAGCAGTGACCACTTCTGCTAATAATTCCCCATAGATCTAAGAGCCTATGCTACCTCTCCCCTATCACTGCCCATGCCTAGGAAAGCCTCAAGGTTCCTCTGTGGTGGCTTGGGACCTCTTTTAGGAGATGGGGCTCAGGAGGAGCAGGGACCACCAGCACCTGCCTGCTCCTGTGGGCAGTGTTCCCTTCTCTGGATGATGTTCCCCATTCTTGGGAACAAGCAAGCAATAGCAGCTGAACAGACAGAGCCACTCTGCAGAGAGGAGCCAGCTCTGCTCCAGGCTGCCTGCTGGCTGCTCCCCAGTACCCCTCATGCAGGTGGGCAACACATGGGGTGCAGGACCAAGGGGGAGCTCTGGATCTACCAGGGCCAGCATGCAGCAGGGGCCTCGAGCCAGCTCCAGAGGAAAGCCTCGTTTAATCACTCTGTTCTCCAGCACCTGTGGGGTGGTCTTGGTCACTGGCTCTCAACTTAGCCCCCTTGACAGAGTGCTGGCACATGGCTTTAGGCAGAACAGAAAGGTGGCAAGCCCTTTCTTTCCCTGGCTGGGTGCAGGGCACAGTACTCTGAGCAGATGGAGAGTCTCGCTCCACTCATTTCTCCTGCTGGAGTCCTCTGTTTTTTCCCTTACAGCTGACTGAAATGATCCCACCGCCGTCTCTCCCATTCTCCTTAGCACTACCCTTGGGGCTGGGCTTAATCCCTACTCTGCCTACCAGCAAACATATAAAGAGAATTGTGTACCCCTAAATGCCACCACCTTCCCAGTGGAAGCAACCCAGTGGCTTTTAAGGGCAGCTTCTCCTCACCTCTGCTCCCTCGGGAGAGGTTGGTGCTGGAACATGAAGACTCCCTACAGGATGTTGTTACAGCCACACCCTCTTCAAGGATCATCCCTCTAGGAGTGCTGTACCCCTCAAGGAGTGAAGTCCCATTCACCTTCCTACAGCCTACAGCCCTTTCCCATCCACCCTGCAATGAGCCTTAAAAAAAAAAAAAAAAACCCTCAGAGGGAAGCAGAGATGCTCTCATAAGATATGTTTTTGAGATGGAGAAAACTGAGGTCATACATAAAGTGCAAATTTGTGTGGAGGACTTCCAGGAGGATTGTCAGGGGCCTTGGAAACACCAGGAGCTGTATTCTGAAGGGCCCAGCTCTCAGAAGGGCCCAGCTCTCAGAAGGGCCCAGTGGGGTAGCAGAAGGGTCAGGCCAGAGCTAAGAGGGGATCCCTAGGAGTCTCCTGGGGGTGGGCTTGCCCTTTTCCTGGATGTATGTGTCCCCACACCCCAGCTCTGGAGACCAACAGTACCAGACAGGTGGTGCGCGCACAAACACACACACACACACACACCCTCCACCATAGCCACTTAGGCCACCAAGAAGCTCCTCAAAGCCTCAGGGTGTCTCGTCCCTGCAGAGAATGCAACAGGCCTGGGGCCTGCAGAGGGTCAAAAACCCTGGGAATGGAGCCCTGGCCCGCCCAACCAGCACCTCATTAGGAGGCCCAGTGTGGGGAAGGGGTGCTACAGGAACAATGTTGTTTATTTTTCTATTTTTAAACAAGTCTGAGGTCTCTGGGGGCACGAATGAAGTTATCAGCAAAGACGTGAGTGGAATAAAGCCTCCAGCCAGCAGTCCAAGAAGGCCCTGGGGAGCAGAATCTTGAAAAACTGAGATGAGGCTTATTTATCTTGGAATCTGATTGTGGGACCGAAACCAGGGCGCTGCACAAGCATTCCCCAGGCCTGCTGGCCCCTCCCCGGGCCATCCCGGCTCCTGGGGACTTTTGGCACCGACAACACTGTCAAAATGATCCCATTGGTGAAGCTCTGCCTCCCACTCCCCTGGCCCAGCAGGCGCAGGAGGACGACCCCTACTTCTGCCCATTCTCCCACCTTTAGACCGGGCGTGCCTCCCACCTGGACCTCTCGCAAGGAGAAGCAACCATGGGGATGTGTGGAGAATGCTATGCTACTAGGGCAAGGCTGGGCCACGGGATTCTGCCCAGCCCTGCTTGCCTCATGGGACGTGGCCTTCCTGTCACTAGAGTACAGATGCTGAGGTTCAGAGAACCAAAGCCACTTACCCGAAGCCCATCCTCTTTTGCAACACCAAGCCCCATTTCAAGCACTTCTCGGCCAGAATAATCTGTTCTGCTCTGGGGAGTGCTGAGAGAAACCATGAATCATTTCAGTAGCAATTAAGCCTTGGGTGAGAAAAACCTCCTAGGAAGTGAGGAGTGTGGTGGGTCTCTAGAAGGGTTGGGTTCCTCCCGGTCACCGCCGCTGGCTGAGGTCCAGCCGGTGCCTTTGCCTGTGCCTTTGCCTAGTGCTAGCTGGGTAGCCATGGGCAGGGCACTACGCACCCTGTTCCCAAACTTTCTCCTCCCCTTGGAGATGATAAGAATAGCCAATTTCCAGGCTTGATGCAAGAGTTCAACAAACTGTCACCTGTGAGGGAGAAGACAGAAGATCGGTCAAGCTCTGTACAAAAGAAGGCAAAATAACCTCTGGCTCCTGCCCCCAGGCAAGATGAGAGATGGATTGAGCATCTGCACCCAGTGAGTAGCAGGACATCCTCTCCATCACTGCCTTGAAAACAAACCCGATATAGGTAGGCTGCAGGGGACAGCCATCGCCACCCCAGGCTGCTTGGGTGGAGGGGCAGCTCCTAGCCCATCCCAGGTTAGAGCCACAGGTCAGCTGCACCCTGCCCTGGCTTCCAGGCAGCAAGTTCAGGCCAAGAAAGAAGAAAGAATTGGCCCCAGGCTGCTCAGCCCACAGCCAAGAAAGCTAAAACTAGCACCCAGAGCTCTTCCCCACTGCATTGGCTGCCCTAACTACCAGGATGGGAGGCGCTGTCACATTCTGGAAGAAGAGAAAGAAACAGGCCCCAAGAAGAGCTGTGGGGGTGCACCCACGCCACTAGGTGCTCACGGCAAGGCCACGGCTCAGGTCAGATCCCAACCCTCTGCTGCTGCCGACTCGGCCCAGAGCACAGGCTGCTTCCTCTATCTAGCTCTACCAAGCTTTTTCTGAAACAAACTACTTCTTAATTCTTTGGCTGAATGTCTAAATAAGGATTTTTGCCAATTCTAAACCCTGCTAACTGATGAAGTTGTCAGAAAAAAGATCTAATGGTGCTTGAAAACGCAGGGAATGAGCCAGCTGCCAAATTGCCCTTCCAGCTCTGTCTCGGCATCGCAGACCTGGAACCTTCCCAGGGGACCCGGTAGGGCAGTGGGCAGCGAGGGCTGGAAGTGGAGGCTGCTGTTTTCCATCAGCTGTGTCCCCGCCCAGCTGCCTAGCCCTGTGCTCTGCCTCCCAGCTGTGAATGAGGGTGCAACGCCCTCCTCACCCCACTGAGGATTAAGTGAGATGATGTATGGGGACATACCACACAGGGCTGCCCATCCTAGGTTTCAGGGTTGGGACAGCTGGCTGGCCTGGGTTCTGCTCAGTGGACATGGCCCTGCAGCCCTGGGTGAGCAAAGAGCTGAGGTCACCAGCTTTATTGAGGAGCAGTTGGGTCTCTGATCAGGCCCTGGTGTATATTTATCTCGGCGATCCAGCTGCTTCTCTCTGATGGGTAAAAGGCTCTCAGTGACCTCAGGCCCCGGAGGTGGGGCCTTGGGGTGGGAGCCTGGGAGACCAGGCTGGGCGCTTTGTTCTTTCTTCTTTCTCAGTGAAACATTTGTTCCACTCTGGAGTCTGGGCACTAAGGGTGGGGCCCCGCTTGGGGACTTGGGAATCAGACAATTCCCAGGCCTGTCATGGGAGCCCAAAGGGCTGGGTGCTGGGAGCTGGGAGTCTCGCTACCATGAGCTGGCCCTGAGTACAGGCCACCGCAATGGACAGGACACACTGTGACCTGCTGCTGAGGCTGGGCCCAGTACCAAACACTCACGCCACCAGCTCTTTCCTGTCCTTTTTGCATCCGCCACATATACATACACATGTGTCACCTGCCTGGTGATCCTATCTTCCCCAGAGGGTAGAGGAGAGCAAGCAGAAGTATATTTTTGCAACTATGTGGCCTTGGGCTGGGCTCAGAGCCTTAGTTTCCTCATCTGTAAGATGGGGAGATATGCCTATGCCTCAGAGGTGCTACCAGAGTCAAATAGGATAGAGTGGACACAACTTGGAACTATGAAGTATGTGACATGGGGCAGGGGATCTTTGGGGCTGGAAAGTGGAATTGCTATATCCAACCAATCTGCTGCTTTTTTTAGCAAGCCCAGGCAACTACAGGGTGAGGGAGGGACGCCGGGTAGTGGCCTAAATACAGGATTATCACTGGCGCAGCTGTCCCTGCCTGGGCTCTGGGTGATCAAAGCTTGCCCTGCCGGCTGCCTGCCTCCGGCTCTATTCTCTGCCTGCTGGCTGAGCTCAGCATGCCCAGGACTGCCTAGGCTCCTGGGAGCTAGGCGGGCAGGACAGCTCCTCATCTTGGGCCTGAGCCTCAGACACAGAGATTCTTCTTCTTCTTCTTCAGGATGTGGAAGGAGCTCAGAAGACAGAGCCAAGACCAGGGAGGAAGGCCTGGGCTCAAAGCTTGCCTCAGTCTGAGTGGCCCTGGTAACTCGGGGGGTCACACTTTATCTGCAGGCTTTGGCTTCTTCCTTTGGAAGGGTTCTCTGTCTTTAAGAGGGACAGTGACAAGACAGCCACAGCAAAGTTGTACCAAGTTAATCCCCAAATGCAGCAGGAAGACTCTGGCACATAGGTACCGGCTCTCTCCCATCCCTACCTCCTCCCAGGTGGTCAGTAGGATTCCTCTCTGATGTGCCACTTCCCACATCCTGGGACCTGAGACCCTCTGAACCCCTTATGACCTGTAGCTCTGCAGGATGAAGTGGGACTGACACTTACAATAGCAGTTTTCCTTGGCCAGGCACCTGGCCTACCTCAGAAATGGGGACCCATCTGAGCCAAGGATTCTGGGAGAATCTATGAATAGGTATTCAGTGCCCTGTACAGGTCCTGGCCCAATCCCAGGACAGCACCAGAAGTCCTTGTGGCCCTTTGAGAAAAGTGTCGCACTTAGCCATACCTGGCCCTCAGGAAACCTCTCAGACTCCTCAGAAGAAAGAAGGGAATTCTGACCAAGCACGTTCAAGGTGTCTGCTGCTAGGTCTCTCTGGGAGAGAATATGCCCACTGGAGAGCCTGGGTGAGAATCTTAGCATTTTCTCTCTGAAGAAAGCAAAGAGGAGTGATGTTTCTAGGAGCTTTTGTATAGGGACCTGTTTGGGTGTCTGATATGGGGAGCAGAAGGAGGGTTGTACAGAAGCAGGGCTCTGAGGACAAAACTAAGCAGAATGTTTAGAGGCTAAGAGTAGAGAAAGAAGAAAGTTTGGGCGCAGCTGACTTGCATGTGTGGAAGATTCTGAGAGGGTGAGAGTGGGAGAAGAGAGGTCTTACTCTACACCCAAATCAATGAAGTCCCATACCTAATTCACTGCCCCAACAACCCTTAACATGAAAATAAAAGGAATAGCCGGGGCGTGGTAGCACACTCCTGCAACCCCAGCACTCGCACTTGGGAGGTTAAGGCAGGAGGAACGCTGCAAGTTGTTCAAGATCAGCCTGGGAGGGCCGGCAGTATAGCTCAGCAGACTAAGCACTCACTTAGGGAAGCTCAGGGGCCAGGGTTCTGTTCCTGGCCCCACCTGTCATGCTGGTCACCCCCTTTTCAAGGGCACTGAGCTGGCGATGGAGTCCAGGCATGGTGGTATGTGCCTGTAATCCCAGCACCTGGGATTACACCCGGGAGGTAATCCCAGCACCTGGGAGGTAGGAAGCAGGAGGATCACTATGAGTCAGTAGTGAGATCCTGCACAAAAAAAAAAAAAAAAAAAAAAAGATCAGCCCTGGCTACAAAGTGAGCTCAAGTCCAGCCTGAACTGCATAGCAATACCTCATCTCAAAAAGACAATCAATCAATCAATAAATAAATAAATAAATAAGGATTTCTTGGAGAGAAGCCCACAGAAACAGAGCCCACTAGAGGAGACATCCACAGTGGCACCAGTGGCACAGTGACATATGCAGGAAGCCAAGGGACATATGGTAAGTGACCAGCAGAGATGAGAAAGCAAGACCTCAGCTGAGTCAGGATGGGGAAGAGCGACATCACCCTGATCTAGATCCAGGAACTCCACAGACTGGAACTGGGAGCCCTGGAAGTGCTGGAAACAGACGTTGGCACAAGGAAGGCCGCCCCAAGGGATCTGGTGCAGCCCGCGAGGAGAGCACAGCACTCGTGCTGGGTGCTCCGCCTGCCCACCTGCCCATGGGAGGTTCCCTAGGGGAGCACACAATAGTGCCCTTCTGCATGGGAGAATATCAGACCTCCAAAAAAGACTGGGATTAAATACGTAAATGACGCTGCGCTCTGACGATCCCCTTGTGCCCTTTTTCTGGACTTGGCTCCAAGACTCTGGCATTCAGAACGTGATTCCCAGCATTTCTGGGAAATCCTCAAGAAATGGCCCCTGGGCTCACCGTCCAATGGAACTGCAGCTGACACACCCACCCGACTCAGACTCAGCTCTGCAACTGCTTCTGGGCTCCACGCCTCACCCTTTATTCTGAGCAAAGGGTCACCAAATATCCACAGAAGGCCTCTCACATGAAAGATAAGAATCCCAACGAGCAAGTAGGAAAGGTCAGAAGGGCTCTGGAAGAAAGGAAGGAAGGCAGGCAGGAAGGAAGGAAGGCGGGAGGGAGGGAGAGCACCACTGCCAAAAGGGAAAGTAACCACAGAGGACCACTTCATTTAATTTCAAAGGAGAGTATGCAGGCATAATAATGCAGACACTTGCTGCGATTTGCATGTAGTTGTCCTTGCTAACATATGCAAGAATTTAATCCCTTAAATTCTATGTTAATGGCGTTAGGAGGGTAGAAATGTCATCCTACTGTGGTGCTTTGAAGGAGGACCTTTGGGAAATAGTTACATCAAAAAATTATTAAGATAGAGCCCTGACTGAATTTGGGTGGACAGACAGACAGAGAGAGAGAGAGAGACAGAGAGAGAAGAGGAGAGAATACAGATGCAATATGTATCAGCCTCCAAAACTGAGTGAAATAAACCTCTTTTCTCTATAAAGTAGCTTGTTTCAGGTATTATGTTATAGTAACACAAAGCACCAAGCATTGTTCTACTCAAAATTATCCTATTGGCACTCTGGAAGGTGTGAAAATGGAGAGTAATGGGTAAGATGGGCACAGAGAGGGGAAAGAGCTAAATGCTTTCTCTGGGCAGAATTCAAAGGCTGAACTAGCAGACAAGGCAATACTTCTATTTTCTCTGGGGATATAAAAACACCAAAAGAATCAACTAAGAGTTGAAAAGCCTGCCTTAGATAAAGGAAAGTGGAGCAAACTGCATAAGGCAATTTAACCCTCAGCATTTATAAATAGTTCTGATTTTCAAATGTTTTAAAAATTAAAATTAAAAAACACACTTGCATCTGTCCATTTTCTGCTTTGGCAATTTCTTGAGAAGCTGAATAAATATCAGAGCTTTTTACTGCATTTCAGCTTTGGATATGGGTTCCTTGCAAGCTATTCTAAGAAGGGAAGTCCTACCCTACAGGCAGGTTCAGAAAGGCCCGGGAAAACTAGGGATAGATAGCAACCTAGGGGAGTTGAGGCCTCAGAAGCCTACGTGCTCCCTAAAACCTCCCACACAGGTTTCCTAAAGCCTGTGTGCTTGGAGAGGATCCATGCTGGTCCAGGCCACAAACAACCATTTGCCCGAGGAATGTGGAGGGGGAGGTGAGAAGAGGCCAGAGGAGGTGGTAGTCTGGTTAGCCAAGGCCTCCCAACCAGTGCTAAGGCCATGAGGTCTGTGCTCAGGCCTTCTTCCCGCAGTCCGAGTGGCTATAAAGACACTCTGAGCCTGGAAACCAGAAACCTGAGTCACCCCACAGTGCACTCGTCATGTTTACAGAAAGCAAGAATATTTACAGGAACAGAAACATTCAGCTAATTGACTATTAATGACATAGAGTACAGGAGACCAGATGAACACAGAAACTTCATGTGGAGAAAGGACACTGCGTCCCGGCCCAGCAGCAGTCTCTGTCCACAGGCTTTTCCTGATACCCCATGCTGCCCAGGACCCCCTTGCTCCTTGCTCTCTGCTAGCAGGCAGACCCCTCCCAATATTAATAGCCCCACTTTTTCCATGAGGGAACCCATGCTAAGAAAATAGCTTTCTTCCCAGTCCACTCCAGCCCCTGAGCCAAGTTATATGAGTCCCCAGAATTCCCTAGGGCCCTGTTCTCCAAGCCTATTCCTAAGAAGGCCTCTGGACAGTGTGAGTCACCCTGCTCCTGTCTCTGGCACAAAGGACATAGGCCCAGCTGGGCCCCACCTTCTCAAACAACTCTCCTCCCCTCAGAAAGAAAAGCTTCTACTTAGTCCAGCATTGGAAAGATACAAGAGACCTCAGTCCTAGGTGTAAGCCCTCCTGGTTTACCTAAGGACCAACGATGGGTCAAAGACAATGTCATCCACAAGGGACAAAGTGGGAAAAAATGACGAAAAAGGCTATGATGGGAAAGAACCATTCTTGCTTCTGGGATGAGATGCATCTTTCATTTTTGTTTTAAAATTAATATTTAAAAAAACAGAAATGGTGGAGAATGCCTTTATTTGGCAGTATTGCAGGTTAATAACTCTAATCCCTCCTCAAAATAATTTTTTAAAGAAAAAGTCTAGAACACACTGGGGTCCATGACCCAAATGAGGGTGAAAACTAGCCCCAGGGCCAGAATCATAGACTTGGGAGCTTGGGGTGGATGAAGGCACAGGGCATCTATCTAGTCCAGTCTCCCCCTGATAAGTATGTGACAGACACCTTGACCAAGGGCCTGGTGCCGCTGCTTGGTCCCCTACAGAGACTGAGAGCTTATTTCCTCTGTGTACAGTTCTGGTGATTAGAAAGTATCTTCTCCTATAGCTGAGGAATTAGGTCTGGCAGATGCCTGGGATTAAGGCCTTGCCCCTTCCAACAACACCTGGAAAACAAACTGCATGGCTCATCCGGGCCTTGGGCTGGGGTCTGATTGCTTCTTTGCTTCCTTGCCTCAACCATTCACTTGTGGAGAGACTGCCCAGATCTCAAAGGTAGCAAGGGAGTGGAAAGTTGTCGTCCACTTCTGTGAGGCAGTGGCTTAGGGTTAGGGTTAGGGTTAGGGTTAGGGTTAGGGTTAGGGTTAGGGGTTAGGGTTAGGGTTAGGGTTAGGGTTAGGGTTAGGGTTAGGGTTAGGGACAGTTCTGACCTATTGAAAAAGCAAGAGATAAACCACAGCTGGGGTTTACATAAGGAAGGGGATGTGACCCCAATAAACATGCATATATTTGCACAGAATAAAAACCAGAAGGAAATAGGCCAAAATGGCATGGCTGTCATCCCTGGGTGAGTTAATGGATAGTTTTTAATCTTAGGTTTGCTTTTCTGTCTTTTATAATTTTTCTACAACAAACCAGCTTTTGTTTATACAACACAATAAGATCATGAGCCTTTAACAAGGTTGAAAAGGTGAAATTAAAACCACACAGCCCCCAAATGCACTTCCTAGTGGCTTAAGTTGTTGTTGGGGCACTAGTGCCCCAGAAATGCCAAGATCACAGCCCCACCCTGTGGGGCCAGTCTTGCCCAACTTGGCACCTGGAACTCCACAGAGAAACCTACCCCTACCTTTCTTCCTGAGCCTTGCTGCCTCCCTAAAGATTCCTGCCTCTAATACAATAAGGAAGGAAACATAGGGGTAGAGGAGGTGGTGGTGACCTCTGCCAGGCTCCTCCTCAGGGCAAGTGGACTCCACAAGACACACCGTGTGACAGACAGGCCCTCCAAACCCTACTCCAGGGCTTGCTCCTCTGAGGTTCAGAACAGCTCCAGGGCCTTCCAGGGCCACAAGTCACACCAGTCCTCTGTGCCAGACCATAGGCAGATCTTCACTTTGGGGACCCCAGGCACATACGTGGTCAGAGCTCAGCCGAGGCCTAAGAAGTGGGACCTCGGTGGGGTGGGAGCCCCATGTAGAGGCCTCTCCACAGGAGCAGAGATGACTCGGCCTTGCCATCCCTCAGCCGTGGGCAAGTCTTCCTTTTGGCCTCAGGTTTCCATGGAGAAAGCTAGGGAAGGGACACTGGACAGTGACTAGACAGTGGGTGGTCTCAAGTTGCTCTGCACTTAACACTCAGAAGAGTCTGGCACTGGCTAGAACCCACCCAGCTCACTAGAAGAAGCTCCTCTGCCACCACCTTTGCATCTCTGGCTGCCTTGGGTCCCCTAGGGGCTGGGTGAGCACGGGAACAGGGTTAGGAAAGACAGGCTCTGGCAGAGCTATGTTCTCCCATTATGTCTCTGTCTTGAGGATTCTATCTTTAACTCCAGGACCCCAATGGCCCCCACTCATTCTCGCCCTTTGGCCTTCTTCATTCCCACAGCTGCTGAAAGCCCCAGCTTCTGTCCTCTGAGGTTCTGCCTCTGTCTCTGCTCCAGAGCAAGGCGGCACTGAGGATGGGCTGTGCTGTCACTGGCTGGGCGACTGCCTGCCCTCCCCAACCTTGGAGTCTCTCCTGTAGCAGCCCCCGACAGTGGGCCATTGCTCTGGGGCCCAGCTTGTTCCAGACAGAAAGGAAGAACTCACAGCACAGTGACAAACTCCAATCACTATTCCGCCAAGGTCCAGATGACGAATAGGGAAGTCTGACAGCGTCGTGATTTGTTAAGCTGACATCGCTTCTCCCAGTGTTGTACAAATTTTAATTAAAATCTCAGGAGTGATTTGAGAGTTCTTTCATTGTGCACCTCTGGGCTCCACCCTCCCCAACCCTCCAGCTTCTCATAACAGAGCTGAGGGCCCCTCCAGGCCCTGAAGCCCTGGAAGGTGGGGAGATTCTCCTGCAGGTTCAGTGGGCTCTGGTTCTCCCTGCCAGCCTGCCACCCCAACAGTTCCACTGGACAGGAGAGAGGCTCTGGGAAGGGGGTGCACAAGGACTCACCACAGCAAGAGCAGGGTGTGTGTGTGTGTGTGTGTGTGTGTGTGTGTGCAGGTATGTGTGTGTGTGTGTTTCTGTGTGCACACATGTGGGCATGTGTGCACTTGCGTGTGTGTGTGTGTGTGTGTGTGTGTGTGTGTGTTCTTCCTATATGATGCAAAGTAGGATTTAGCCTAGTTAAAGAAGGAAGAAGGTATAAAAATTTGAGTCACCCATTTATTTGATGGGAATCTCTGACTCAGAGCTGGCTAAGCCAAGGAAGAGACAAGGAGAAGGTATCAACAATCGAAGTACCAACATCCTCCCTTCCACCCACACATGGAAATGGAAGACGGCAGGTTGGGAGCACCGCCCTGCCATTAAGCTTTGTTCTTCTAGCTTCTCAAAGAAGAACCTGAGAAAATCCTCGGTCCTTCCAGGAAAGCCCTCACACACTGAGGCTGCCTAAGCAGAAGAGGAAGGTTGAAGAGAATGGGACAGATGGCCAGAGGGGGTACCCTGGCTTCCTCAAGACTATGATGGACCTATTGGGACCCCCACCCTTTTCATTTGCCCATTTTGGGGCACAAAATGTACCAGCAGAACCTAGTCTGGGCAGGGTGGCTAAGGGGAGGGGTCAAGAGTGGGTCAAAGGCTGAGGCCTAGTAAGGGACCTTGGCAGGAGGCTGGTGGGCAGCACCAAGGACAGCCCCAGCTGGGACCGCCGCCTTCCAACTATGAGCCCTGGGACAAGGCTCAACCCCCTCTGCCCCCTTCAGCTACCATCTTACCTAAAGCCTAATGGGGGCAGAGCAGGTGGGTGTGAGAAACCAAGTTCTGGTGGACTCTGACAGAGGGTTGTAGCCCCTCTGAGTGAGGCTGCTGGGTGACCCAACCCCAGCACAGTGGGCCTGCCTCACCCCACCAATTCAGCCCCTGAACCAAAGTCCCTGTGATGCCACCGTCCCCTCCCCATGCCTGGACTTACCCTCAGAGCTGGCAGGGAGCTGACCTGGTCCATGGTCAATGTGGCCTCCTTATAGTTCTTGCCTGCAGGGCAGAGCTTCAAGAAAGTATCATGGATGCTGAGGAGAGATGTACAGAAGGTACAGTGGCCACATGGATCTCTGCAAACGCCCCTCTGTGTGTCACTTTGGGTTGAGAAGACTGACAGAATGGATCAACATAGAAAAGGTAGCAATACATCTTTCTATCCTTCTAGAGACATCCGAGCTCACCAAGTGCCTAGTATTTCCTGGGGAGATGGAAGGTCAGCCAGGCATGAGGAAAGGTGAATGACTGTGCCCTGTCACCTGGAACACTCCTCAGCATTATCTCTGTCATGTCTCAATCCAGCCCATAGATACAGACAGAGATGCCAGGGTTCCCCTTGTCTGCCTATCTACCCAGACCTATTCTTGGTACTTGATAGACCTCAGCTGACAACTGGCAAACCACACAGCTGTGCTGGCCCCCTGGGTAGCAAGCGGTTCCAGCAAGCTACAGTGCCAAAGGATCTCCCAGCCATCCCCCACACCTGTCTGTCCATAGGTCCACCTTACCAGCCCAGGGTACTATGTAAGTAACAGATAGAGGGTGAAATAGCTCTGAAAGAAAAGGGGCAGGAGAGAACTCTGCCCAGACCAAGACAGGAGGACCCCTTGTCATCTGACCTTCTCACTCCACCCTGGACCCAGGGCTCTGCCCACCAGTAGGCGCTTGGCACTGCAGGACTAGCAACCAAGCCAAGCAGGGAAGAGGAAGCAAAGGTGATCTGTGACCAAGGAGACCCGTGCTGCCCTGCCAGGGTAGTGTGACCTTAGCAACCTGGCTAAGAGCAATCAGGCCCTCTCTTCTCTTGGAGGGCCATGGTGAGTTTTGGGTGAGCAAGAGAAAGATCCATGTGTGCATGTGCGTGTGCGTGTGCGTGTGTGTGTGTGTGTGTGTGTGTGTGTGTGTGTGTATGTGTTAGTGGGGTACCCATCTGGTGGTTAAATTTTCTTTCTCTCAGACAGAGCTAAGTTCAAGTGCCGACTGTCACTTAATAGCTCTGAGGCCTTGACCAGGGTTTTGGACCTACCTAAGTCTCTGTCCATCTTTTCAGGGAAGCAATAAATCTCCCCTTACACATCTGTGGGGACTAATGAGCAACATGAAAGGCCAGTACAGCACCAGCAGGGGACATGGAGTCTCCTCTCCCTCCTGCACTCCGGGTGCCTACACCTCTGGCTGCAAGGACCCAAGGCTAGACTGTGACCGTGAAAACCCTGCAACCCAGGCCTGCCACCTTCCTCCTTTCATGCTGTCTCTTCTGTCCTCTACTCCAGTCTCTTCTCTCCTATCAAATCCAGAGCCTCAGCTGAGTGCTAGGAGGCAAGTGAGCTGATCAAATTAATTCTCAGTCAAGAGTGAGCGACTAACAGCCCCCTCGCCAAGTGCCTAGGGTATGTGGTTTTATAAATTCAAGCCAACTTTGGTGAGTGGCATTTAGGAACATGTGACTAAGAAAAAGAATTTGACAAGTGACTTTATGGCTAAAGACATAAAGGTAGAGAAGGAGACACCCCAACAGCAGAAGACCTCAGAGCCACCTGAGCTGCCGTCCCACCACTTGTCACAGCTTGCCGATACCTAAATGATCTTCCTTGGATCCCAGTCACAGGAGACTGGGAGAAAGAAAGCTCTGATTCTGCTGCCCCCTGTGCTGTGCAGACCCCTGCACTGAGTCCTGGAGGCTGATATTTGCTGGCTGGGCCTGGCTCCATGGTGTCTGGCTTTGGCTCTGTCCCTGCTCTAGAGGCCAAGCCCTCACCTAGGTGCCTCAGGCCCAGATGTGGGGATGGCTGGTGACTTGATGTTCCCTTGGCCTCTGGTGAGGTCCTAACACCTCTTCAGAGACCCCTTCAGTGTCTCTAGTCTGCTAGGATGCTGACACTTCCGGTGAGCAGACCTACATAGGTCCAGCCCTCTCACTGGCTGCATCCAGAGAGCTGAGAGTTCCAAGCCTGGTGGTCTGATGCAGAGGAAGAGCTCTTCAAGTGGCTGCAGGCTGACTTAGAGAGTGGCTGACAAGTGGAACCTGTGGTAGACAGTCAGGGACAGCACCATGGTTGTGCTGGCCTCAGCCTGGTAAGGAACCCCAGACTGTCAGCACAGGCTCAGAGTAAGTCTGGGAAGGTGCCAAAAAGTAGGATGTGGAATGGGTTAGGAGAGACCCTCTCCTGGAATGCACTGGGGCAGGAGGGCCCAGCCTGGTTAGTAAAAGGGCAGGAAAGCCCCCATCCTTATAGGACGCAGAGGCCTCCGAGGTGCAGGAGCAGCAACAGTGGTTGGCTACAGCCAAAGGAACATTGGCCACTGCCATTGTTAGAACTGCAGAGGTGGGGACACCATAAAAACAGGCCAACCTTCAATAAGTTTTAGTCATTTTTACAAAGTACCTCTGGCAGTAATGCTCCCTTGAGGTTTGTATCCAGAGCCACCTCCACTGTCCCTGCCACAGGGATAGTGGTGCCTGCTGCATGCTTCTCAGGGAAGTTTTTCAATTTTCATGTTAATTTTACAAAGCTGGGAACATTGTCTTTTTATACCTGAGGCAGTTGAAGGACAAGAAGGTAAGATCACTTGCACCTGGCCACATGGCAGTAGTGTTAAAGCCAGGGCTGAAGACAGCACAGCTCTTGCTCCATGAGCCCAGAGAAGGGGTGTGGGAGGGCCTGTGAGAGTATGGGAAGGGCCTCACTGCTGTCACTGCCACTCTTCTCTTTACCATGCGCGGGTCCCAGCTGCATGCCAGCGCATCACCTCACTGAGGTTTCCCAACAAGCACAGGTAGAAGTGCAAGGGTGATCCTTTCTATGGATGGGTAAGCTGAGGCTCAGAGAGTCTATAGGGCCTGCTGAAGGACACACAGCTGGTAAACGACAGTGGAGGGCTGAACTCTAAAACAAGTTCCCTTGGCTCTGCTGCCCAGCCCTAAAGGATCTGTGCTTCCCCCAGTGAAATCTCGCACCCCCAGAATCCTCCTGCAGTGGGATGCTGCCCGGACTCCATGCCTCCTCCCCACCTCACAGGCTGGCTGCCCAGAGATGAATCGTGCTGCCGCTCAGCCACCACAAAATGTTCTCCTCCCCAAATATGGATCAGCACTGTAAATGGAACTGAGTTAATCACTAATGGACTCACAAGTCAAGCCTCACACACTCAGCCTTGCCAGCAGTCAGGCAGGCGTAGGCCTGGCCCCTTCCACACTGGAGACAGGCAGGGACTGTCTGTGGTTCTGAGGCCGGCTCAGCCACTACCCCTCCCCCTCAGCCTTGGACCTGCCCTGTACCCTCTCCTGTCTGATTGCCCTCTGTAAGAGGTGAATCTCAGTGACCCCCCACCCACACACACACAAACACACACACGCACACGCATGCCAGCTCCCCCCATTTTGGAAGCCTTGGCTCTGGATCTCTGCACCTTTCTCCAGCATCCTGTCCACACCTTTGCCTCTGAGACCCTGTACTTTAGTGGTTCTCAAATGGGTTCCCCCATTGGGATCATGTAGGAACTTCGTAAATCATGTAGGATCTGTGTCCCCTGCCCTCAGCCCCAGCCAGGGAAGGGCCCAGGTGCCTACAGTTTCTATCAACTTCCCAGGGATTCTGTTGTACCTGCCAGGACAGCCCCCAGCCAAATGTCACATGTGGCCTGCTCCTTCCAGATCTGGTGACCAGGCTTCATGTTCTGACCCAAGTCACAGATAAGAAGGTGGGAAACTGTTAGACAGAGAAACTGTCTCTGCAGTGGTTACTTCTGCCTATTGGTCTCTAGGACACTTTTTTTTTTTTAATTAAATGGGCTATACCCATGTCATCCTATCATCATCTAGGCCACATTACTGTCACTTGCTAGGAGATTGACTATGTTGTCAGACATCACAAAGGAAAAGTGTAGGGCTTGTTCTGGCCCAGTGTGGCCTTGGCAACCCAGGCTGGCTGTTCTCCACTGGAGAACCCAGTCCCTGACCACCCGAACTCAAGCTGCTCCCTGCACTTTAAAGACAACACACTCACACAAGCCCTGATATAATGGACACCTAGGTGGCCTCCCCAAGGCTAGCCTCTTTTCGGTGTGTGTATCCCCATGTATCCTCCCACAGATAGTCTTCTGTGTATGTCTATATGAATATCCTTCATTTCCCCAAATTAGCAGCATCCTGTATATATCAGCCTAGTTTACCAAAGCAGTACAGTTAAATAGGTTAAAAACACAAGTACCAGGCTGGGAAGATAGCTCAGGGGTCTTAGCGCCTGCCTGGCAAGTGCAAGTACCTGAGGTTGATCCCTGCTATGCATGCTGTGCTGGCCCCACAACCGGGCATGGTGGTTCATGCCTGTAATCCCAGCAATGGAGAGGCTGAGACAAGAAGATCACTATGAATCTAAACTGTGTAGAGAGACTCTGTATCAAATAAGTAAATAAACAACTTTTAAAACGCACAAGTACCATAAAGCTTACGATTAACATTCTGAGCACTCAGCACCTCACACCACCTCTCAGCTCCAAAGACAGCACTGTACAAATCACGTTGCTGTATCTCTTGGGGTTTTACTTAATATGCCTACAGTATTTCTAAACACTATGCAGAGGGCTGGCCAGATAGCTCAGCGAATTAAAGTGTCTGTTTAGGCAGATGCAAGAGTTGGAGGTTCTATCCCCAGCCTGCCGTGCTGGTCCAGCCCCTGGGGCACACCGAGAGTCAATTGAGACTGGGCATGGTGGCACAGGCCTGTAATCACAGCACTTGGGAGGCTGAAAACAGAAGAATCACTATGAGTGTGACCTGTATAGTGAGACCCTGTAGACCCTGTAGGCCCTGCACAAATACAATAAATATAGATGCAACCATTTGCCAATATTTTTATTATAGATATTATCTTTTGATGCTCTCCTATACAAAGAGGATTTATTTTTATCATATTTCTTCTTTTGCAATCCTCCCAATATATGAAACAATTTGCCTGAATTGGTGTTTAGTTGGTATTGTGATATTATATATGCCTTATTCAAATGTGGCCCACAGCTGAGTGCCGCAAAGCAACGGAATTCCACTTTATTTCTTAAAAGGCTTTCTGGTTTTTCTAGAGTTGAGAATACATTTCTTTTTTCCTTTCCCTCCTTAGGCTTCAGTGTATCATCATGACTTCATCAACAAACTTTCTGCAGAGCTATAAAGTTCTTCTCAATATGGTGATGATATCCAGATCTGCAGGTGTTGGGAGCCGCAGGAAGCCAGGAAATTGATTAAGTATGTGTAGGTGGGACTGGGCCTCTGTGCCTAAAGCAAACAAGCTACCCCAGGGCTGAGAAATACATCCTGTCTGGTTCAGGCCAACTATTAGTTGCTAAGCAACTTTGTGTCATGTGATACAAACTTTGCAAAAGTATAAATAAAAGATCATTTTCGTATGAGTGGAGTTAGTCTTGCCCATCAGGCAGACTGGCGACCACCTAGCCCAGCTTTTCATTTTCTTGTCCATCTTGTCATTCCTATCCCCATATGTCCCCCGGGGTTGAACTGTTTGCGATGAGATCAACGGATCCCTACATGCAGGTCCATTCCCTTTGTTTTTCTTGAAGGTGTCACTTCTGGTACCCTTAATCCTAATCTGGAAAACTGTTTTCTGGTCCTGCTGACCGCTATTATCCTTGTAACTTGTTTGGCCTTCTTCTGTGTTGAAATTTTTTTTTGCCTGGATCCTGTGTCTTCTTTTTTAATTTTCTAATTTCAACAGAGCATATCTTTCAAAAGCTTTCTCAGAGAAAGACCATGAGAGATCACGTAGCTAAATTTGCACATCAAAAAATATTTTTATTCTACCTTTGGTTTTTATTAGGAGTTCAGCTAGGGCTTGATTCTAGATTGAAACTTTTTCTTTAGGCTTTTGAAAGTGCTCAGCCACTGTCTTCCACCAAATGCCCAAAGCTATCTTGATTCCTGATTTACCGTGTGTAATACAGATTTTTCTCTTTGTAAGCCGTTGGGAACTTTTCATTAACTCTGACCTTCTCTAATGTCATGATGCCATGACATAATGTGTAGACAGCGTCTCTGATCCCTTTCTTGGCTTACGTGGCGTCCCTTGGCTTTTGAATCAGGCTGACCAGGAGGCTCTGCAAACCGGCTGTTCAGCAGCCTCCTGGGTCTTCATTGCATCTGGTGCTCCGGAGTTTGTG
Source organism: Myocastor coypus (assembly GCA_004027025.1). NCBI lineage: Eukaryota > Metazoa > Chordata > Mammalia > Rodentia > Myocastoridae > Myocastor > Myocastor coypus. The sequence continues at coordinate 35,110 of PVJA010010537.1, read as the reverse complement.
GCTACTCTGGAGCTAGCTCACCCAGAAGGTGAGCGCCTGTCTTTGCTGGGGTGGGCCAGTGCTGCTGAGTGTTGCAGGGCAGCAAAGGAATCACACCCAACTTCTACTCTGCCTGTTTTCACCTGACCCTATGTCCTGGCACTCAGAGGCTCCTGACCTGTTCTAGATTCTTGACTCCATCCTCCAGCCACTACAGGGAATTTCTTTTCAGCATTCTGCTCAGTTCTGTCTGTGCCATGTATCTGTCTGCTTTGCACTTTTCAAATTTTTGTGGATCTTTCTCATCTGTTGTCATGTCTTGTGTCCTTTTTGTCCTTAGGGATCTCTTCCTTTTAGAAAAATGTCTTGCCTGGCCTTCTAATAGAGGAATAGGAGACGCTGTGTTTTTTTTTACATTGACTGGAAGGTCCCTGCACTTGGCTCTCTTAATTCAATCATATACCTTGGAAATGGCTCCATATCAAACATCATGCTACTCCATCTTCTGTCTATGGAAGTGTCAACATGGGCCCACGGTGCAACTAGAAGGCCCAGGGCCAAAGATCTTCCCCTTCTAAACCAGAACACTGAGTGTCTCTTGCCTCTGCTGGCCCTAGCCCATTCCACAGAGCTCTCCACATCTTCATCTGCTCCCCAGCTGGGCTCCTGGGCCTGGTGTCTCACCTCAGAGGCCCCTCTGGTAGCACCATGATCTTGGAGTTTCAGTTCTGCTTGTGTTTTTCTTCTCTGCCTTGTTAAGGTGTCCAGTATAGCAGCCTAGAAGCATAATGGGCCTCCCCAACCTCTGCTCTATCTTCCTTATGCAGGGACACCACACCCTGGCTCCTGTTTACTACTGCAGAGGCAAGCACCTTGAGGGCAGGACCTCTCCAGGGTAAGGGTAAGTCTTTTATGCTCAGGACAGAGCTATCAGAGGGGGTGGCCAAAAGAGCTTTAGAGAACCAGTTGGAGAGGTTTGGGCTAAAGGGCCTTTCTGGGCAGTGCTATGTTTTTCTCTAGGAAGGACCCCTATGGCTAGGAATTTCTCCAGTGGATTTACACTCACCTATTGGACAAGCAGAAGGCTATCCTGGCACAAATGTCTAAGATAGTATTATTTGTATAAATAAAATCTATAAACCACTTAAGTGTCCATAGCAGGGGGTTGATAGTGAATTTTGATTTATCCACATGAAAGAATGATCTTTGGCCATTTAAAAAAACGAGATAAGCCGGGCGTGGTGGTGCATGCCTGTAATCCCAGCACTCGGGAGGCTGAGGCAGGAGGATCAGTGCAAATTCGAGACTAGCCTGGGCTACAAAAGTGAGCTCAAGGCCAGCCTCAACTGCATAGTGAGACCCTGTCTCAAAAAGACAAAAAAAAAAAATCTTTTGGGAGCCTGGGTGACAAAGTAGCAGTGAGCAGAGGCAGATCCAGAGATGACGGAGAGGACAGACTGGAGGCTTTTCATTTGGAATTTTTATCCTATTTGAATTTTCTAACCGTGCTCACATGTTATTTTATTTCATTTTATTTTTATTCATGCATTACTTTTTAGAAACCATCAATGGGTTTATATGGATAGCAGGCTATAGGTCATTTGGGATATTGTCATATTTTTCTATTTTTAAAAAAGTGAGAACATTATTTCTAAGAGAAAAGTCACGCAGCCCCATGGCTGCCCCTGATCTCCACAGCTCCCTGTGACCCAGCCACTGCTCTTTCCCCTTTCTAGCTGGAGAACCTCATGTTTGCGGGCTCCAGGCTGGAAGTGGTGTCAGCAGAGGGTTAGTCTGGGCAGAGATGAAGAGAAGAACGAAAGGGACTCGGCTTAGAGTCCTGTATCTTCCCCAGAATGTCTGGATGAGCTCATTTATGTATCTAACAGGCTTTGTTGGGCACGCCACACCTCATCCCTTACAAGACTCCAGGAGGGGGCCTCTGTGACACCTCCACACTAGATGACAGTTACACAGCCTTCCCTGCCTATGTGATAACAGGACTGGGTCTTCTCACCCCACTCCACTGACTTCATGCTGCCTGGCACATACAGAGAGAGTCCCGGGCAGGTAAGGAAGGAGGAAGGCCAGGCTGAGCATCTGTCAGGCCTTAAAGTTCACCCAGCCGGTGAATGAATGGCAAAAATGGGCTTCAGCCCTATTTGCCTAGAGTCCTTTCCTCTTTGTCCCAAGGAAGAGGCCCCGCTAGTCCCATGATTTTACAGAGAAACCAGTCTTAGCCTGGTGTGGTTGTGTAATCCCAGGAACTCTGGGAGATTGAGGCAGGACTGAAAGTCCAAGCCTAGCTGGAGCAGTTTAGAGAAACTATGTCTCAAATAAAAAGTAAAGAAGGAGGATTGGGGTCCCTACTATTAAATAAATAAATACAAAAAGGAAGAAGGAAGGAAGGAGGGAGAGAGGGGGGAGAGAAGGAAGGAACGAAAGAGGGCAGCTCTGAGGGAGCAGTCAAAAGCAGAGGAAGCTCTGCTGAGGCTTCCTTCAGCTCCAGGGGTGCTGCCTGTCCCAGAGGCAGCCCCAAAGTTGTCGGCTCTGAGAAGGGCACATCCACAGGCTGGAGTGAGGCTGTACCAGGCCAAGAACTAACACACAGGGAGAGAAAAGGGGTCCCATCCCTCCACTCACCACAGAATTTCATTTCTGGTCAGAAAGGTCAGGGCCTGCAACAAATCAGAGAGATTGCTGCCACTCAATCCCACCCCACCCTGGCCCCCTGGGAGAGCCGGGCACCTCAGGAAAAGGGAAGAAAAAGCCCATCCTCTCACTGCACAGCTGAGGAAATGGAGATGGTAGCCCCAGGGAGCAGAGGCTTACGGTGCAGGCAAAGAAAAACATGGCCTGGGCCTCTTTCCTTCCTTTCCACAGTGGAGGGAAAGAGACACAGCAGCACAGATCTACTATAGGGGTCAGAGACAAGACCAAGATCCTGGGACTTGGATCGGGAAATGGGGGTGGTGTCAGAGGACTAGTGTGGGCCATGTGGCAGAACGTTTAGCAAGAGCAAGAGCCATCCCCTCCTTAGCCTGGCAAACTCCAGTGCCATGGGCAAGAGTTCTTCCCTTCACCCCACCTGCCTTGGGAAGCCCCCAGCCCTGCTCAGCATCTTCTCCCCACCTTCTGCCCGGTCTACCCACCTGGTACTCTTCCAGGTCCTCCCAGTGCATCTGGTACCTCAAACACTGGCCCATGCCAACCCAGCCTTCCCTCTGCCAGCAGCAGAACCTGGGCCTCAGGGGCTCATCCAGTGTTGCAACCAGTTGATCTGGTTGTCATGGTAACCCAGTTCTAACTTCTACCCCTGGGATGGCAAAGAAACAAGTTCTTTGGGTTCCTCCACTTGAGACACATCATCCCCAAAACCACAAAAAGAAAGATAGCCCGAAACCAGTCTTGAGAGTCACTCTGTTGGCCTAGGGGTCGCACAGACCAGCTGACCACACAGCTGGCCTGGGGCAAGTTACTCAACCTGCGTGTCTCAGCATCTTCATCTACAAGGGATGGTGATCAGGACTGCTATGAGGGTTAGTTGAGCCAATGCAGATAACAGTGCTGGCACAGTCAGTGCTCAGGAAATGCCAGAACCAGGTCCCAAGTACTACTACATCAGGGAAGCAGAGAATAGGCCCTGGCCTCAGAAGGTGGTCTAGATTAAGGCACAGAAAGACATTCCAGGCCACCAGTCAGGATCCTCAGGGTACACACGCTGAAATTAGGAAGTGTTTCTAACAGAGGGACACCAACAGAGGTGAGGTCCAGGTGTTGCTAGGAAACCAGCCAGGACAGCGCAGCATGCAGAACTCCTGACAGAGCAGCCGCCAGCCCTGACCCAATGATACATAACATTCCTCTCTTCTCCTGACCTCTTCAGGGGCAGAGCAGGGTAGAACAGATCAGATAGTGGATCAGGAAAGATAGAAAAGATGGCCAGACAGCCACCAGCATCACAGGCATGGGCACACTAGAAGCCACTGTCACCCCTCTCCCAGGACAGTCTATACACACATGTCCTTATCAGATGGCACTGGACTCATGGTCTAGGTTGCATCCTTCCCACATGCTCCTAAGAGCCCACGGGGTTCCTGCTGTAGCTAATCCATATTTCTAGAAAGGCAGCTGTGAGCTGGAGAGAAAGCTCAGTGGTCTAAATGCCTACCTGGCAAATAATGAAGACCCCAGTTGATTCCTGGTACCACCAGTCCTGAAACCAGGTGTGGTGGTACACGCCTGTGATCCCAGCACTGGGGAGGCTGAGACAGGAGGACCCCTATGAGTCTGAGCTGGGTAGGGAGACCCTGTATCAAAATGAATGAATAATTTTTTTAAAAGAAAGCAGCTGCACACAGCCCACAATCCTTCATTTACCCCACTCAGCCCTGACCCCAAGAAATGTATGCTCAGCACACACGCACTCACACACATGCACACACACACACATGCACACACACACACACACACACACACACACACACGTGCATACAACCAGAAATAGAGGCCAATGTCATCAGAGGGAACAGCACAGAGTTATGGCTGCTGGACAGGAAATCTTCTTGTGGATTATGGCATTTAAGTGGCTATTAAGGTGATAGTTAACAAGTTGGGCTTGAAAGATGGGAGATCTGACTGCATCCTTCCTTATATAAAATGACTTTAAATCTCACCTTCCCCATCTGTGAAATGGAACTAATAAATCCCTACTTCATAGCAAGGGTAAAATAAAGTGATGTAAGTAAAGACACTCAATAAAGAGTAAATAGCATTATTACTTTTAAGGTTGGGGCTCAGCCCAGGATAGTGGCAAGTGTCTATAACCCTAGCAATCTGGGAGGCTAAGTTAGGGACATGGAAAGTTTGGGCCCAGACTAAGCAGCTTAGAGACTTAGAGTGTCAATATCTGGTTTAAAAAAAAAAACATAGGCTGAGGGTAGAACTTAATGCAAAGGCCCTGGGTTCAATGACCAATATGTTGGGGGAAGAAACCGGGAGAGAAAGGGGAGAAGGGAGAGAAAATGATTGAATGAAAAGAGTTGGGGCCTCGAAGTCAGCCTGCAAAGCCACAATTAAATCCCATCTTCTATCCTTAAAGCCTTGATTTCCTACTGTCATGTTCGGAGCAGCTGGTATCTGCCAGGCGTGCTGCCAAAGCCAGGTCTGTTCATAGCCACAACAGCTCCAGCAGGTGGGCAGAGGGTCTTCCCCTCTGGGGAAGGAGGAATTTGGTGAGGTTGCGGTGCTATTGTGGGGGTGAGTTGTAGGTTGCAAGGATTCCCAAGGCCAGGTGAGGCAGCCAGGGCAGCCAGGGCAGCCAGGGCTTCGTTGAGATCTCACCCTGGAACCAGCCCCCTCCTCCTCCTCCTCGCCTTACCTCCTGATTACATGAGGTGCAAGTGGCAGCTTGGCACCTGCTGGCTGTGTTTTAACACCCAGCTGACACTTGCTAAAACAAGGACAACAAACGCAGAGAGAAGCCCTGCATCTCAGAGCTTTTAGCTCCTGACTCAACCTTTGTTTATTGACAGGGAGCTGGGTCAGAGTTGGGGCCAGTAGAACAAAGAATTCCTGTCCATGTGGACCCTAATGAGCTCATTAACATGAACCTGTGAACCTCAGCCTGAGAGGCTGGCGCTGGCTGGCTGGCTGACTGGCTGGTGCTGGAGCCACTGGGGGCCAGAGCGGCTTCCAGCACGGGTGGCACCAGAGCAGGCACTTGAGTGACATGTGGTGAGCCAGGCTGAAATGACTGTCCAGAGGACAACAGGATCCAGAGACTTCAGTAACACTGCCTGCTTTCGTACCTTCTACTGAGAAAATGAAGCAGGTTGGTAATTAATAACTGCAGCACAAACTTTCCTTTATAAATATAATCTGTTTACTCAAGAGAAATAAAAGCCCACCCTTAAAAAAGTACTATGTAAATTATTATACAGGTGGTAAAGGAATGAGCCAGAAATCACAAAGGCCTCTCTCTCTCACACCAGCACTCTCTCTCTCTCTCATGCCCTTTCTCTCTCTCTCCTCCCCCTCCCTCCCTCACTCACTTTCTCCCTCTCTTTCTCTTTGTCTCTCTCTCTCCTCCCTCACTCCCTTCCTCTCTCGCCCCTTCCCTCCCTCCTTCACTCTCTCCTTTCTTCTCTCTCCCTCCCACCCTCCATCTCTCCCCATCTCTCTATCTCTCTCTGTCTCTCCCTCTCTCCTTTCCTCTCTCTCCCCTGCCCCTCTCCCTTGCTTGCTCTTTCTCCCCCTGGTTTGCCAGTCACACACGCCTCCTCTCTCTCTTTCCTCTCTCTTTTGCTTTCACCCTTCCAAACCCCACCCTTCTACCTCACCTCATTGTGATCTGCGATTTCATCCTGGACAGGATTCTCCTTGGTTCCTGCAAAGAACAATAGTGACAATACAAATGCCAGCTTATATTTGCATAGAACTTTACAACTCCAAAATGCTTTCAATCTACCATATCATGTGCCAAATAAATAAATAAATAAATAAATAAATAAATAATGTGCTCTAAGAAACACAGAAAGATCCTTCATGTGACTCTGCCTTCAACACAGTAACCCATCTGTATTCCACCCCCTCCAGCCCACTGAGGCTCTGTGACTCCTCCTCAGCAAGGATTTAAAATGAGCATCACCACGCAGTGAGCTGGCCCCAAGGAAGGACAGTTCTACACCGTATATCTTTCCCTCTAGGGTCTGTGTGGGATGGAATGTATTCTTTGCAAGGTTTCTGTCACCTTGCAGCACACTACATATTCTTTAAAAAAAAAAGAAAGAAAAAAGCAACGCCTGCTCCAACCTTGATTTAGATGTCCTTAAAATTCAAAAAAGACATCAAAAAAAGAATTCATATCCAGTATATGTAAAGAACTTTTACAACTCAACAATGAAAAGACAATTTTAAAAATAAGCAGAGAATTTGAACAGACATTTCTCCAAAGACAATGCATGAACGCCCAAGGAGGACATGAAAAGATGCTCAACAGCATTAGCCATCAGGGAAGGGTATGCAAATGAAAATACAAGCAGAAGCCTCTTCACACCTACGCGGTGACTTTTTTCTTTCTTTCTTAATGAATTTAGTTGTTACAGAGTCTCACTATGCAGCTTGGATTCATGGCGATCCTCCCGCTTTCATCCTCCCAGCACTGGGATTACAGGTATGTGCCGCTATGTCCACTAGACCCGTACTCTGGAGGGCTCAGCTCACCCTGGTGGCAGGCTGGTGAGGTATGTGGCACCTGGAATCCAATCCTGATCTCTATGCTTGCCTAAGCTTGCCTAAGCAGGCACTTTAGTCTGCTGAGCTAGCTCACTGGCCTAAAGTGACATTTTTTTTTTTAAGGAAAAGTGTAGGTGTGGATGTAAAGAAGAGGGAATGTTAAATCGAATGGCCTCTTGGAAAAGTTTAGTAATTCCTCAAAATGTGCAGCAGAGTTACCGCAACCCTACTCTTCAGTGCACACCAAGGAGAAATAATATTTGTCCCCCAAGGTGTTTGTGGCAGTGTTATTCAGAATAGCCGAAAGGTAGAACGTCAATCAAATGATGCATGGATAAATAAAATGGAGAATATCTGCAAAATAGGTCATTATTTGGAAAAAAAAAAAAAAGTGATACATGAATCATTATACAATGTGGATAAAACCATACTGAAAACTCACTAAATGAAAGAAGCTAATCACAAAGGCCTTCATATAAATGTCAGGGTTCCATTTATATGAAGGGCTCACATAGATAAACCAAACCCATAGAGAGCCAAAGCAAGGGAGACTGCAGAGAGACTGCTAATGGGTATGGGGTTATTTCCTGAAGTTATAAACAGGTTGGTGGTGCTGGTGGTACAACTCTGAATCGCCTGCAGACCATCGAGATACATACTTCACAGAAATAAATCGTGTAGTATGTTAATTATATCTTAAACCTGCTATTTTTTAAATGTCAAGGGATGTTTAAAGTCTAACTTACGGCTTGGTACACACCATAAGTATTATTAAAGGAATATGTGAACGAGAGAATACGCTACGCTGCCCTCCCAGCGCGGGGGGCCTCCACCCAGGCAGCTCATTGCTGGGTTAGGGTGGTGCCTGTTCGAGTTGACTCTGAGCCCTATCAGAATTCCATGTGAGCTCCTGGCTGCTTGGAAGGCTATGCTTTGTCAGAGGAGAGGGGCTCATAAATTCCTTCCCTGTAGCAAAAGCCGGACCTGCGGGATCGAGCGTGGGGTTCTCTGGGAGAGTCTTGGGCAGGCAGGAAGAACAAGGATGGGAGGGCTGTCCCGCAGGTCCTGGAACAGAGGGGATGAAGAAAGCAGTGGGAAAGCAAGACTGAGACTGTTATCTGCTCGGTGCCGAAGGCGGGGTGGGAGTCAGAGACGCCCCTGCTGCGCTGAGAATCTGGCACCGGAGCCTGGCTTCCCTAAGACAGAGGGCGCCCTGGGTTCCAGCACAGGGCAGAGCGCAGGTGCACGTAGCGAGAAGAGTGCGGGGGAAGGAAGGGGGGTGGGTCCTAGCTTCCCTGGCCTGATGATGGCAAGTAGGACCTATAAGCTTCCCTAAGCACCAGGCACAGGCAGGAGTGGACCTGAGCGCTCAGAGGAATGGTCAGGAAGCAGAGCCCTCAAAGACTTTTTGAAGCACCCAGTAGGACCCGATGGACTCCCACAGCGTGCGCACACGCATCTCCCGGAAGCCCTGGGTTGAGTAATGTGGACAGATAATATCTGGAAATTTAAATCTTCATGTCCTTTCCTCACACCTTCCCAGAAGACAGTCTCTTCCCTTTGGTCTCCCCTTCCCATTTCTCGGTGGGAAAGTAGAATTTTACAGCAGCGGTGGGAGAAACTAAAGCTGCCAGTGCTCCTTCTATTATTAATAAATCAGACATTTGAGAATTAGAGGGAAAGGCTGAAGGAAGCAAAGATTGGCACATGTAAAGGAAGGACTGGGAGAGGGCAGAGAGGAACTACCATGCCACCAGGGAGGCTGGTAAGGCTTTCCTTACTGGGTGCTCCCAAGTCATCAGCTCTGGTGTGCCGCACGTGTGCAACGGAAGTCTATATAAACCGCCGCAACTGACTGTAGCAGGGCCCCCGCAGGAGGATAGCAGCTTTACTGAGCTCAGATCACAGGCCTCCTCTCTCCCCACTTTCAGCAGCCCTGGATATTGAAGACAGGGTCCTTGACATTCAGAAAGCAAGGAGAATTGGTGGGAGTGTGGAAGGAAATGTCCTTGGGCCCTGAGATGAGTGATCCTGCTCTTTTTGCAGCTTCCACCAGATATGTTGGTTCCCACGTGACACCCTGGGTTTTGGCATTGCTGTGTGGACAGGGCCCCACCAGCTCAGTCCCTTCCACTGGCAAATGTTAATGTTGCCTCAAGGACTCAGTGAGGGTGGGGGACAGTAGAAAGGGGCCTCTCACTCATGCTTCCTGGGGACAGCTCTGGAGGAGCTCTGTGGCTTTAGCCGGTGAAGGCCCTTGAGGACAGCGGCTTGGACTCACCTGGATGCCCACCCAACCTTTTCTCTTTCCTGCCTCTTGTGCAGCCTCTCCTTTCTTCTCCCTGGGATGGGCTCTCAAACATCACCCACAAAAGCTCTGTTTCACAATCTGTTTTCACATAACATCACAGTAAGCCACACCGGACAATGCTAGAAACCTCTGGTAACACTGCGCAGGCACTAGTGCTAGAGGCGAGGAACAGCTGTATGACAAGAAAGAGGTATCTGCAAACTTGCTTTCTGATTTAATCACTTGGGAATTTTTTTAATCTTAAAATTCCAGAGACAAACCTTAGAGGTCACCTTGTTGGCACCTTCACTTTGGCAGAACAGATAGAGTCCAGAGCAGAGACTTACCTAGGGACCAGAGCAGAGCACAGCACAGCTGCCTCTGAAACCTCCTCCCTCCCCACAGGCCTCTAAAAGCTGTTTGCTGGAGGTCACAGAGCCTGTCTAATGAGATCCTATCTGTGGAAATGCCTTATAAATTTTGAAGCCTTATAAAACTGCTCTTTGTCATGATTTGTGCCGGGCCTGGAACTGGAACCCAGAGCTATGGGCTTCCTCCGCAGCAGTCCTTTATACTCAGAAATAAGAAGACTGCCTTAGACGGCAATTTAGAATTTTTCATTTCTGTGGTCATGGTCTCAGACTTCCGCTAACTGAAAGTCCTGTCCCAGCCACTCCCTTGGCTGAGTGCTCCAGGCCATGCAGCAAGGCTGGGGCTTGGGGTGACCATCTGATTCCTTGTCTGACTTTTATTTCATTTACTTAAAATGTCTTTTAGAATTCTGAAGATCTTTGAGGTACCTTACAACTCCTGAGGATAGAGCAATGACCAAGATGGACACAAGGAGATTAGAGGATAGTAGGGGAGTGATATAGTCACTCCATTAACTACACAGTTATGGCTGTGCTGTGATCAGTGACAGAGACGCAATGGTAGTGAGCTAACAGGGCTACGTAATCTATTCAGAGGTCAGAGAAGCTCCTCTGTGGAGGGGACATCAAGCTAGGCCTGAAAGAACAGGCAACAGAGAGGCAGTCACAGGAAAAGGGTGTTTCCTGGCAGAAGACCAGCTTGAGGAAGGGACCGCTGAGAGGACCCTGTCCTGCTTCCTGGACAGAGAAGGCTGTGGGGCAGCCTGTGGGCCAAGGGGCAGAGCCATGAGAGCAGACCCTGAGGTGCCCAGAGGTCCTTGAGGATCTGTCTTCCAAGCTTTCCATTAAAGGCAACGGGAAGCCATTGGAGAGTGTGATGCCGAGAAATGACATAATCAGATTTCTGTTTTCAAGGGATCGTTCTCCCTGTAGGGTGGCTGGCAAATTTGCTGGAAGAAGGCCATGGAGCTCAGGAGAGAACCGTGAGGAGACTACTGAGTGGCCAGCAGCATGGGAATGCTTGCCCAGAGGAGGCTGCGGCTGCAGGGAGGGAACTGGATGACTTCATGTGACTTCTCAAGGTGGGTCTGCCACACTAGGACACAGGATATGGGCTAGGAAGCAGCCTAAGCTGTGGGTGGCCAGGCACCCACAGGATTCTGACCAAGGAGCAGTGGAGAGGGGAGAGATGAAGATCTGAGTGGAAGAGAGAGGTTGTGGATGTGTCGCATTTGAAGTGTGTGTAACAGACGTGTGGAGGCGACAAGGAGTGGACAGATGTGTGGATCTAAGGGCTCAGAACGGAGGTGTGCGCCAGTGACATTTGAAAGTAGGAAATCAGCCAGGGATTCCAATAGTGAAGGAGAGCTCCCAGGAGAGATCCCTGTCCTCAGGGAGCTCCCATTCTGAGTAGACAGAGCATTCATTCTACTTCTGGGAAGGTTACGGTGAATCATTAAAGGCCAGTCCTCCAATCAGGAGGAAGCAAGACAGAATCGCAAAGCCATCAGTATGAAGGAGCACAGACTGGAAAGGTCAGGAGTCAGAGGGCAGTGGTCACATGGAGGTGACATGCCAAGCTGCTCAGCCCCCGGGAGCATTTACTGATCAGTGAGCAGAATAAAGTGGAGCAAAGTAACTGAGACTTTGAGGTGGAGGTGGAGGTAGTCTCCTGGGGCTGAGAGTCAAACCTGGAGTGCAGACTACAAGGCAAGCAGGATGGAGGGCCGGGGATATCTGGAAGAAGAACCAGCATAGGAGGTCAGCCCCAAAGTCAAAGGCTCTTTTCCCCACGGGCCCACCCAAGTGGCAGAGCACAGCAGAGGGACTGGGAGCCAAGCAGAGTTGTTGGCAGCCTCATGAGGCTTGGAAAACAGACTTGGAACTGAAGTCCCACCAAAGAGAAAGGCCCTCGGATACAAGCTGGGCCCTCAGCGAACAGCCCAGGGAGGTTACGCACAGGAGGCAGGGTAAGCTAGAAATAGAGCCAGCCTCACAGTCTGACCGCCAGCGGCAAGCTAGCTCAATCCCAGGCTGGATTAGGATGACCTTCTGCTTCTCTGACTGGCTTCCGGAAAGCAAAAATAAAACCTCTGTGATGAAAGGTAACATCAGTCAGAGCCGGGAAGCATCTCCATAATAGAAACAGCCCCACAGGGGATCCAGATCTCGGGGTTTTCTGATCCAGACTTTAAAATAGCTGTGATTAATATGGTCAAGAAAATAGATGACAAGACAGCAAATTTCATGGACAATTGGATTTGAGCAAAAGAATCAGAGGGAAATTTCAGTGGGATGGACAGAATTTGAATATAGACATCCTTTGAGAATGGCTAACATGCTGGAATGTAGCTGAGTGGTAAAGTGCATGTATACATGAGACCCTAGATTCCATCCCCAGAACCATCCCCAGCAGGAATAGCTTACATTTCCCCCAAATAGCTGGGATGAAGGGCCTCCCAGGAAAGGTGGATGACACAAGGCCCCTGCGTGCAAACAGCATGCACTGGGCCAGGGTCAGAGGGCAGCAAGATACCACGGAAGAAAATTCCAGTTGGAAGCACAGCATACTGGAACTTTGGGTGAAGAAATCAGCATTCTGTTCTTCAGATGAAGAATGGACAGCGATAGAGTCTGTCTTTGGATTTAGTGTGCTTCAGGGTCAATTTAGAAAAAGTAAAATTTAAGTTTGTATTTTTACAAAATTACTTTCTTTTTTCAAGCATCAGGAAATGTAGTAGCCACCCCAGTGCTTAGCAGCATTTTTAAATGCTTCTCTATCCCTCAAGAAGTTTTTAAGAAAAAAAATATATAATAAAACTATAGAATGAGCCTATCTTACCATTTTGGAGTGTGACATTAAGCTTTTAAACAACTTTTGCTGTTGAGCAAGACCTTTTCAGCCGGCTTGTTTTGTCCTTCCTTTACTGACCTTGTAAACTACTTAATTGCGAAATGTGGTTTGTCTCAGAGTGCCTCTTAATACTGTACTCTTTAAAATAGGAGATTTTTCCATTGCATGGGAGACCAACAGCAACATCCTCAACACGTGCGCAGCACAGGCTTCTCGGTCCACTTACTCAGAGACATAAGGTTTTCATCAGTCACTTCTCTCTTCTTGGCATCCACTGCAAGCTTAATTTACATTTTATCTAGCGAGTGGCCACCCCTTTCACACCAAATTCCTGTCTGCTCTTCTTTCTCCTTTCCTGTCTCGAATCTATCTCTGTTCCCAAAGAGCACCAACCAATCACTGGCCAAGCACACTTAACTGATTACATCACCTGTCTGCCAGACCTGGCTAGTAGACCCCTGAAGCAAGAAGTCAGCCAGGGCCATCTGAGAGTTGGAGCAGCCAAGTTGAACTAGAACCACATCTAGAAGCAAGGCTTTCTGAAGCTTGATTAGCAGGGGTGGGCTTTTTCTCACTCCTACTGAGAAGGTAAAAGCAATGAAAAAGGTGGAGATCCTTCTAACATTTGGGTCACACCCTCATCCAATGCAGAAGCTCTAGCCATTGTTATAAGCTCCTCTCATTTTTTCCCCTCCCAGAGTCATGGGGAGAGAGACAGGAGGTGACCTAGTCACCTTGTATATTCATTGCTTTCCTGTCACTAGGACAAAATACCTACCACTTGCAACTAAAAGGAAGAAAGGCTTCCTTGGGCTTATACTTTTAATGGGCTCAGTCCACGGTCTGTTGGTTCCGATGCAGAAACAATGGTGTGGACAAGCGCGGTAGAAGAAAACCATTCAACCATGGCAGCCAGGAAGCAGAGAGAGAGAAGGGGCAGCCAGAAAGACAGACATGGCCTCCAAATCAATGCCCCAGACCCACACCTCTTCTAGCCAGGGCCCTCCTCCTAACAACACATTCAGCCATCCTCTGAGGAGTACAGCGTCCCCTGTGACCATTTACCTTCCAAAAGCGCCATCTCTGAGCATGTGTGATTTTATATCTAAACTATATTATCTAGGTTGGCAGCCAAGTTGCATGAGCTCTCTCAGTGGACCTGATGACCCTTCCTTCTGAGGTAGGCTCAGAACATATAAATGGCCACAGGCCCTGAGTCCTGGTGAAGTAGCCCTGACTAGGTGCTGGGTGACCCAATGTGTGCAGCATCTTCACCCATCATATTGATGGCAACAGCGATCACTTCTACCTGCAAAACGTGCCTCGTCCCCACACACACTTCTTCATCTCCACTGCATCCTTCAATGAAGCTGCCCCTCTCTCGCCTTCATCCAGCTCCACTTGAGTCTCCTGTTAGTCTGCTCTCCTTGGAGGCACTGTCTTTTTTCCCAGGGCTGGGGATCCAGGGCTTCATTCATGCTAGGTAAATGCTATAATGCAAAGGAACATCCCCAGCCTAAACATGATCTTTTAAGACTATAGATAGCTCATGCCAAGCCATCTCTGAAAGTCTTCAGGGAGCCCATTGCCCTGAGATATGGTCTCCACAGCACCTGCCCAACTCTCCAGTCTTCTCCTGTGTGACTCTTTCCTGTACACATTATATCCCAGGCATGCTGGCCTCTTTGGTTCCTCAAGCCCCAGCATGCTAAGCCTCCGAGGGCAGTAGCCACAGCCCTGGCACTTAGCTCCAGGAACCATGATAAGCTCCTGCCCGAAGGAAGATCTCCCCCTTCCAAGGACTAGTGTAGGTTTTGAGGCTTCATCTAGTCTAGCCCTTTGTTCTTCAGAGATCCAAGAAGGGGAAGGGGCGACCTAACCCCTTGAAGTTAGTTTCAGGTAGAAATAGCCTGGAGCTGAGTCCTGCCTCTCAGGATGAGGCATCTCAACTTTCCAAAGCTGCCTGATCAGGTACCAGTCTGAAAAGCAGGGCTACAGTTTATGCAAGGTTAGGGGAGCAAATTCCCATCTGAGTCCTTCCCTCTTGGCCCAGGGCAAGGTGAAACTCTGGCTTATCCAGTGAGTGTTTTTCCAGTGTTTCCCATGAGCCAGTGCTCTGCCTGGTGCTGAGGACTTGCGAGGCCCAGAGGCATGCATGCAATGTGAGACCCTCAGCCACCCAGAGGCAGTCATCAGGCTCTGAGATCCTTCTGGAGGAGCAAGAAAAAGATCCTGTGTCTCAAGGAACCCTGAGGTTTCTGCTCCCAGGCAGAAGACCTGGGAAGTAAGAGCTTGGGCTATTTCAAAAAGGCTTTTCTCTGACTGTGGGGCAGAGTGGGACTAGGGGTGTGCTGACCAGTGAGATGGAGCCAGGTGGGGTAGGGTGCAGCACACCAGGCAAGAAGGGCCAATGCAAACGTCCCGGGGCTCTAGCTAAGCCTGAGCAGCAGGAAAGAAAAAATTTCTATTTAAACAACTCACAGAATTGTTCCATCCACTTCTGCCCTCCAAGGAGGTGACATAATTCATATCAAAGGGATGATAGATCTTTACATGCCTATAGAGGCTGGTAGAGGAAGAAGTCAAGACTAATGATGTGACTGTGGTAAGGGAAAAGCCATTTCAAAGCTGGTCTTGGGCAGGCCTCTGAGAGGGCAGAGTTGACCCAGAGGCAGCTGGAGTAGGGGTGGAGCTGGGCCACCACCCCCCTCCAGGAGAAATGAAGGAGAAGCTTGAGGAGAGGACAGAGGTGGAGGTAGATGGAGGCAGGGCCTGGAGGAGGTAAAACTGGCAGTGCTGTCACGAGAAGGAACCAAGGGAGCAGCTGATATTTGACTGCAAGGTGTTTTTTTGTGCTAAATGGAACTACTGCTCCTTGTTACATGTAGAAAAAATGTTATATATGCTTTGGCTAGAACTACTCTGGGGGACCCAAGGGAGGGGCCTACATTTTACATTTGTTTTAACACAAGAAAAAAAGAGAAAACCATCTCAGGAGGAGGGGAAAAGGAAGGAAGGGAGGAAGGAAAGAAAGGAGGGAGGGCAGAAAGGAGGAAAGGAAAGGAAAGAAAGAAAGAAAGAAGGAAGGAAGGAAGGAAGGAAGGAAGGAAGGAAGGAAGGAACAGAAAAGATGAAGAGAGAGGGGGAGGGAGGGAACTCAGTAGAAACAAAATATCAGAGTAAGAAGGGGTTGGGAGAAAATCCCTAGAAATATTTTAGGAAGCCTCCACTGGTTTCCCTCTGTCTAGGGATTAAGACTTGACCACTTTGCTCTTGTGTATTAAAAGGCATGGTGGACCCATGAGACCATAGGACTAGGGGAACCCCAAACAGAAGTCATCTGGGTTTTAATTTTCTAACTTGGTAGGATGCAGGAAGAAGACAGAGCAGGACTTTCCCAGGTTCTATGCAGGCCCTGTGGAGCCTAGAGGCGCCTCCTCCTCTGGGAGTTTACATCCTGGTCTGTTCTGCAGAAGGCAGGTCCTCAGGTCACCTTAACCAGGGAAACTGTAGACACTCTTGGAGGATCAGGAAGGATCCCCTGTTTCATATGCATACATGCACACACACATACACACACACACACACGCACACACACACACACACACACACACACACACACACACACACACCCCACATACATGCACACACACACCATACCTCCACTCAGATAGTAAAAGTAAATTTCCATGTTTGCCTTGTTCCCTCTCTTTCCTTTTCTTTTTCTTTTTTTTTTTCTCTCTTTCCTTTTCTTAAAACAACTTTTAAATTATGGATTGGCTCCTTAACAGCCATTTAAGAGGACTGAGTGGTTTCATCTGTATTTGGGGGAACCCTGGGATGCTTTGGACTATAAAGGAGGGACACACTCCTTTCCTTCCCATTTAGAAACTGAGGTTGCTCCAGGTCTGATCTCAGAACTCCCCACAGTCTAGTCAAGTTACCTTGTTCTTTGTAGACAGGCACATAGCCCAGATTACATAGCTATGACCAGGACCCCCAAAAAGCCTCCCCACCACTGGCTGCTGGGAATCAAACTCATATCTCAGTTTCTTCAGAGAAGAGTCCCATCATGTACTTCATGGTATATAAGGAAGAGCTCAAGAGAATTAGTGTGGACTTCCCTCAGTCCAGAGGTGGTGGACTAGGCAGGAGGACACCTACAAACCACCTCAGATGTAACATGTCTTGGGGATACTGAGTCTAGAGGAGAGCAAACCAAGGAGAACAACATGCTACCATCAGTGCTCTCACTTATAAGCAAAAGAAACACAAAAAAGCAGATTAAGCAACAACAAAAAAATATTGGCTATGAGAAAGGAAAGATCAAGTAAGCTTCAGGAATGGCTGAATCTAGTATTTCAACAATATCCTTGGGATCCTCTTTTCAAACTGCCTCTTTCTACTTGGCATTACCTGTGACAGAACCGTGTACTTCAAACTTCAGGCTCTGTCTCTTGCCTCCTCCCAAATATGTTCTCTCCACATGGCAGGTCACCATGTGGCCCTATGTTCACATCCTACTAGTGGAAAGACTTCACCAAAACAAGATGGTGTTTCTTAGCTGCTATGTTGGGCAAGTTGATCCTCTCTAGGGGAAGATCTGACCAATTCTCACTAAAGCACATGGAAGGGGTTCCCATAGGAAGGAGTTCTGTGTCCCTGGAGGTTCCAGGGAGGTGTTGGGTAGCTAAAGCAGCAGATCTCCACTACAACTCTCTATCAAGTCATGACAGAGTCCAGCTTTTCTTTCTATATAAACAAGCATAATCACAACACAATCTTTTATTATTTAGTGTGGCCTAGGGATGGAACACAGGGCCTTCACCCTGAGCTCCATCTCCAACATTCCCTTCCTTTTAATTTTTTTTTTTTTTTTTTTTTTTACTTTGAGACATGATCATACTAAGTAACTAAGTTGCCCAGGCTGGACTCAAACTTAGGATTCTCCTGGCTCCACTTCCCAGAGTACAAGGATTAAAGGTGTGCGTTACCACATCTGGCTACCACCAGCTTCCTTAACGTCCCTCAGCAATTTAGCTCACATGAGGCCCTGGGTACAATCCCTAATATAACTATGGTACATCACCATCTTTCTCATTGTCTCTTAGTAGCCCCCCGCCCCCATGGCCTACAAGATAAGGCCAGTGGCCTGCAAAACCTTGTGTGTGTCAGACTCCACCCACCACTGTGCTCGGCTCTCTGCCCGCCCCTTTGCATCCAGAGCCACAGGGCCTCTCTCCCTCCTGCCAAGCACAAAGCACAGGCCAGCTTTCCTCCTCATTCCTCTGCACTGCAGCCAGACTCAAAAGAAACCTCCAGACAAAGTGCCCACCAGACGCAGGTGGCCGTGCTAAGAGCCTGTTTTCCAGCCAGGGCTGACCTCCAAGATTCCCCAAACCCTGCACACCTCAAGAGGAAGCTTCTCCTGCTGCCAGGCCACACCCACCTGCACATCCCAGGTCTGTGACACCAAGTCACCCCACCTCCTGGAAGTCATGTTTTCCTCTCACCTCTGCCCCTGCTCCCTCTTGTCCTGCAGCACAACTAGCCTCTTCCTTGCATTACTGATCACAGAGAGATCAAACAATACCTAGTGGGCATTTCCTCTCAGTTGGTGACGAAAATGGCACCTCCTTTGAGACATCAACCCACAGTCCTGCCCAGGCTGTGCCAGGCAGCTTCCCCTAAAACAAGGAAGTGAGCACTTCTGTCCCCCACCCAGCTCCTTATCCTATGCAAACAACTGATCCCAGAGAAATACACACAACTTTGCAAGAACACACCAATTTCAGGCATAGAATAGTTCGATTCCAAATTAGGAGATGGTGATGTTCTAAATAAAACAACGCTCAGAGACATAATTCAACCAATTCGCTACATGTATATTACTAAGGGGTATTAACATCTCATGAGTCAGTAACCTCCTTTAGGAGCCCGGAGTGCTTCCTCACACTCACCAAGACAGACAGGCAGGTCCTTGCTCTCTATCAGCAGAGCTCCAGGGTCAGCTCAAGTGGTGCATTCTTAAGCAAAAGAACATCTTCCACAGGCAAGTTTTACTCTCCTCCAAAAGCCAGATGCCACTTGAAATCTTGAAATGTAATTTTTCTCAGTTAAAAAAACTTCTAATTTTATAATTTCAGAACAAAAGACAAGCAGAGAGAAAGAGGGTGAAGGCTGACTTCAATATTTGGTCTTGGGAGATCTATGAAGACATCTAATCAAAACTGAAATCAAATCAGATATGGGAATTTCCCAAGCCTGTTCCAAATATTACAATGTTATGTAACTTTTTAAAATTTCATTTTAAAATATAGCTGAGCTCAGAAACAAGAAAAAGAAATTTTCTAGGTATCAAAAATGAAGCAGAAACCATAGAGAGTCAGAAGAGGCCAACCTAAAAAAAAGAAGAAGGAGATAATAATTAAATTACCTATAAGGAGGCTTACAAGGAGGCTCACCAGTGCAAAGCTCCTGTAAAAAAAAAATAACTCCTGCTGAAGGTGAGCTCACAGGCCAGTCTGAAAACACATCAGGAAGCCCAAAGCCAGCACAGACATTCCACTGGCTCATCAAATGTGGAAACTCACAGCAGAGAAACTAACACTCTAAATATTTAACAAGAATGAAGGACCACCAAAATAGCTCAGTGGTCTAAAGCACCTGCTTAGGCAAAACGCAGGGACCTCACTTCGATCCCTGGTACCATATGCCACACTGGCACCCCACCCCTAGGGCAGGCTGAGCTAGCCAAACAAAACAAACAAAAATAGTGGAAAATTATGAGGTAAGAAAGTGAGGTTTGTCTATGTTTATGATTTTGTGTTTGTCTATTTCTTATTGTTCTCTCTGCTTCTGTTTCACATACATGTTTGGTATTACTATTTCCTCTTGGTGAATTGATTCCTTTACTCTATGAAGTGATCTTTTTTTGTTTTGTTTTCATTTATTTTTTTAGGGAAGGGTCTAGAAGATGTTCAGGGTCTCCCTACTAGATCAGACTGGTATTGATCCACTTGTTTATAGCCTCCCAAGAGCTGGGATTACAGGTGTGCACTACTACCCCCAGTCTCAATTGCCATTTCAGTCTCAGTTGCCATTTCAGGGTGCCCTGGGGGTGGGGATCAAACCCTGGGCCCATGTATCTGCTTGCAGGCACTTTAATCCACTGAACTATTTGGCCGGCCCTGAAGTGATCTTCTTTATCTTTAGAAATATTCCTTACTCTGAAATCTGCTTTGCATGATATTAATATGGCTACTCCAAGTACTATAATAAAAATGAAGTGTAAATTGTCTAAACACTCCAATTAAAACATGTAGGTTGATTTTCTTCTTTAATCTGTAATCAGACCACACACTTCCTACAAAAACCAAACAAAACTCACTTTTTCCCATCATTATAAGTAGGCTAAACACTGAAATGTATATTCATATACATTGCCTATTTCTCTCCTGATTTATCTTTTTTCTCTGGCTCTATGGGAATTCTTTATATAACAGCACAAATATCCTCTTCTCTACTGTGGCCATACAAATTATCTTCAAACCCAATACATACTTGAGAGTGACAAATAGTAATACAGATGTAACACTAGGAAAACAAATATTAACTAGAAACGTCCTAAGAAAACTAGGATGAATGGTTACTCTATTATTATCCATTACAATTACCCCAAATATATTAATTACTTAAAAATTTTAACAGATATTATTAAGGTGGAATTAGTGTCTCATAAACTTATAGAAGAAAAGTACCATTTATACCTATTCCTTGCACTTTAACCCTCACATCTAGTTTCCCCTACTGAGGATGACTTGATTATTGAGATATATTTGTTACATTAATGAACCAGTATTGATAGATCATTATTAACTATAACCCATGGTTTATGTTAGGATTCATTCTCTGTGTTGTATAATTTTATGGGTATTGAGAAACACAAAGTGCCATGTATCTGCCACTATAATATCATACAGAATAGTTCTGCCACCTTAAAAATACCCAATGCACCATCTGATCACCCCTCTCACTCTCCCCTAAAGCACTAGGAAACACTAATCCTAACTGTCCCTCTTGTTTTGCCCTGGCCAAA
The DNA here is from genome assembly GCA_004027025.1 of Myocastor coypus. Classification (NCBI taxonomy): domain Eukaryota; kingdom Metazoa; phylum Chordata; class Mammalia; order Rodentia; family Myocastoridae; genus Myocastor; species Myocastor coypus. Next base: position 14,282 of record PVJA010010537.1, on the reverse strand, counting down.
GTGACCTACAGTTGGAATCATACCACCTGTAGCCATTACAGAAGGCTCTTTCACTTAACACACACATAAGTGTCTTTCATAAATTCTTGGGGCTTGATGGTGGCCTTCCTTCTATAGATGAACAAGAGTCCACTGCACTTACATCCCACAGTTTGCTTATTCATTTACCTATTGTATAATATCTTGGTTGTTTCCAGCTATTAGCAACTAAGAAAGAAGCTGCTACAACATCTGTACAAAGATTTGTGTGAGCAAAGCTTTCAAATCATTTTGAGAATACTTAAGACTATGATAGCTAGATCATATGGTAAGCCTATGTTTAGGGTTCCCTGAACTTTTTATTTTCTCAGAAACTACCAAACCACCCTCCAAGGTGGCTGTGCCATGTGCATTCCTACCATCAGTGAAAGAGTCCCTAAGGCTCCACATTCCCTTCACCATTTGGTATTGTCAGTGTTTAGCATTTTAGCTGCCTTAAGAGTATAGTAAGGGGACCACCCACTCAGGACCTCCCTTCTGTCCCTCCCTCAGACAGGAGCTTTCTTTCCCTCAATAAATATATTCTGTTCATAAAAAAGAGCATAGTTGTACCACCACTATTGTATTTTGTGATTCCCTAGGGACATAAGGTGTTGAGCATTTTTCTGTATACATACTTGCCACCTGTGTAACTTTTTTTTCTTTCTTTTTTTTTTTTTTTGCTGTTCAGATATTTTTGCTATTTTTAAATTGATACGGTGACATCAGTCCTCTCTGTCTTTGTTCTTCTTCTTCTTCTTCACTATGTTAGTTATTCTGAGGTTTTTTGCCTTCCCATACAAACTTTAGAATGAGTCTGTTGAAATCTGTAAAATATTTTGCTGGGATTCTGGTTGGTACTGTATTGAATCTACTCATCAAATGGGAAAAACTGATGCCTTAACACTATTGAATCTTTCTGTCCGTAAACATGGAATATTGTGTTTATCAGAGTTTTCCTTCAACCATGTTGTTGTTTTCTTCTTATAGAGCTCATGCACATTGTCAGAGTCATACCTAGGCCTAACTCCAATCCCCCATAAATGGCATTGTGTTTTCAGTGTTAATTCTAATTGGTTACAGAAAAGCAATTGAACTTGTATGCTCACCTTGTGTCCTGCACCTGGCTATACTTTTTAACCCTTCTGGTTGTTTTTTGTTGATTTGCAGGAATTCTCTACATAAATAACCATGTTTTTCACAAACAAAGAGTTTTTACTTCTTCTTGTTCTATATACCTTTTATACTTTTTTATTTTATTTATTTATTTTTTTAATTTCCTTTTCTTGTCCTTTTGCATTAGCCAGGGCTTTCAGGATGGCTAGGGATAGGACCAATGAGAAAAAAATTCATTTTTTTATTCCTCATCTTAAAAAGAAACCATCCAATTTATCATTTAGCATATTAACATGAATTTATTAAAACATGAAAGGCAATAAAATAACTTCAAATATGTCTTTATATTTTCTAGATTTTGTGCCCATTTGATAAAAGGTCTTACTTTCTCCAAGATTATATATATTGTCCCTGTGCTTTCTTACTTTTCTTCTAATAATTACAAGTATTTGTTTTTACCTGTGACCCTTTAATCCATATGGAATTTATTTTGAATATAGTATTATGAGAGGTGAGGTCTGTGGCAGTTAGATACAATGTACTGTCTAATCAATATCCATATCAATGTCTACTGAGCATATCTTCCTGTATTATAGGTATCCTTGAAGCTAAAATTCTAGATGTAATGATGATTTTACATTTAGATGCCTTCAGCATCATGGCTCACCATGGAGTTAGAACTATCACATTGCCATTTCTTCCCACTTTCCATTTCTCCCTCAGGGAGCAATCTCTGTGGTGGCAAAGAATTTCCTAAAAACTTAACCACTAAGGTGTTTTTCTACCCAATACTCTTTCATTCTCTTTTTTCTTTCACAAGTGTCAGAACTGAGTCACCATTGGAAAATTTTCTCTGTTATTCTAGATAATTCTCCTCTTTCTGTTTCTTTCACAGGCATTATTCTGACAAATCTCTTGCCCTGTGGACTCCATCATGTTGCCTGCTTCCTGCAGGATTAAAGTGGTTACACCTCACATAAAGCATTGAGTACTGTGGAGGCAAAGGCAGCAGCACCTCTATTGTACTAGCACAGATCCAGACTGGAGTGGAGTGATCTGGAACCAGTCTCATGGCCTCACTTCCCACCCTCTGGCAGCTTTCAGACTAGCAGAGACATCATCATCGCCTGTCCTGTAGCTTTGGAAATTGTTCTGTAAGTTCAACGTAAACTCTTTTTCTTCAGCATGCCCTACAATTCTGGCTGCAGGTATACCATACATTTTCTGTTGCTCCAATGGAATCCCTGAGATTGAAACTTCTAAGGAAGAGGGTTTTATTCAGCGCATGGTTCTAGAGGCTGAGACATCCTTGAACATGGTGTCAGCACCTCAGCTGCTGATGAGGGCTCCATGCTGCTTTAAGCCATGGCAGAAGTCAGAAAGGGAAAATAAGTACTTGCTGAAGAGGGAAAACACAATGATTGCCCTCGCTTTAGAGCACCCTTTCTCTTGATATCTAATCCAGCTCTATTAATGTTTCCTAGTGACCTAATCACCTCCTAAATGCTTTGCCTCCCAACTCTGCCACAGTGCAAATTTCAACGTGAGTTTCAGAGAAGACCAACCATGTTCGCCCCGTAGCATGTACAATCCATAAACCTTTCTATTTGAAATTCATAGGATGGATTTTCTTTTTATGAAGGCCATCACCAATATAGGAACTAACTTAATTTTTCCCAAGTGGAAACTCTATCTTCTCCAAACTATTATCCCCAAACCATTCTTGACTAATCAGTCTTTATTTACTGATATAAAATGCCTCTTTAGCATAGATTTCCATGAACCTGATTTTTAAAAACTTTATTCCATTGGTTGGTTATCCATTTTTACACAGTTCTTCTGTATTGATCACTTTATAGTAAGTAAATATTTGTAGAAGGGCTGTTTTCTTCTCATTTTTCTAACTGTATCAAAATTTGCTTGGCTATTCTCCATTTTTTCTCTTTCTACATGACTTTTAGAATTAGCCTGTTAAATTATATTTTTAGAACTCTTGTTAAGTTTTTATTGGGATATCACTGAATTTATAGATTAATTTTAGGAGAATTTATTTCTCTACAATATTGGATCTTCACCAGGAGCCATTTGTATAGGGAGTTGGCTAAGCAGCTTGTGAAAAGGCTTGAGTTTGATGGCACACAGACTTGTTAAAAGGCCATTTCAAGAAAGGAAGATTATTGCCCAAGTGCCCAATCTAGAAGTCCCAGGAGAAAGCCCCCAGTACATCCTGGGAGAGTCAGGAACCCCTTTGTACATGGAGGGAGCTGATACTTGAAGGATGACTATGGCTTTGTCAGGGGTAGTATTGGAGATAGTGTGTTCCAGGAATGGAGGACACAAACCAAGATGCCAGGCATGAGGGGACATGGAGTAATAAGGGGTGGTGGAGGTGGTGGAGGAATGGGGAGGGATTCAGCTAGAGAAATTCGCACTTGATGAGTAACGTGAGTGAGCCCAGAACCCTCCCAAGTGATAACTCACTGAATCTTTACAACAACCCAATTACGTAACTACTGTTATCCTCCCCATTTTACAAGTGAGACAACATAGTTAAAGAGAGGTTAAGTGAGTTTCTCAAGGCCAAATGGCTAGCAAGTAATATAGATGGGACCCTCGCCAAGGCAATCTGGCCCTTCAGCCCATCCATCTTCTTATCACTACACATTCAGGAAGAGCCTCCTACACTGAACCATGGAGACCAAGTTTACCCTGTAAACAACTAGATTGGCTAAACCAGAAGGGAAGAGACATGGCAGGTCCTTCCTCAGAAGTGCAATCAAGCAGTGGCCTCGTCAGTAACGATGCTTGAGGACACAGGTGATACCTGAACCAAGACAGCTGCTGGGGGAACAGAGGGAAGTGGCTGGGCAAGGGGCCACTGGGATTTGGACTTGCAAAGCAAGCCTATTTTCATATCATATCGTCATTTGTTATTCATTCAATCCTTATCAAGCTCTTGCTGGGTACCAGACTGGTTGCCGGGTGCTAGGATACAGCTTATATCTACCCTACAACATGATCCAGAGCTAAAAGAACAACTGGCCAGAGCTGTCCCAACACTACATGAGGCAAGAGGACTCTGTGTGTGCTGCTGTTCCAATTGTAGCAGTCACACACACACACACACACACACACACACACACACACACACAGAGCTGTTCCTGTTCACAAGGTCTTTTCTCTCTGTTCCCTCAGGGCAAAATATCTGCCTCCCCACTTCCTTCCCTCCCACTTCCTCACTCTCTCCTGGCTTTCTTTCATCCAACAAACACATACTGCTGGCTTCTGCTTGGCCCAAATGAAGCACTTCTAGAAAGCAAAGAATAAGATTGAGGTTTACCCTACAGCAGTAATGATAAACCTTTTAGAGCTTTCAACCATACCAACAGCCCACTGTGGCATGTGTGCTATATAGGTTTACCCCCACTGCCCTAAAGGACTTCAGGGAAGAGAGAGAATGAGAACATGAGAAAGAACCATCAGAAATCTGGGGACCAAAGAGGCTCGGAGGGTCAGTTCAGGGTTGGATTGTGCCTGGATCAGGGTATTTCTTTGAATAAAAAGAGCATTTTCTCTAATACTGAGGAGATATAAAAATATCCTGGAATTTAAAAAAAGAAAGAATTTTTAAAACTTCTGGGATATTTCAGAAATGGAAAACGCAGGGTTTGTTTTAAAAGCTTAAACTTTGGTTTGCAATCACAGAGCAGTGTTTATAGTCCCGGCTGTCCCAGTGTGGTCTTTGTCACCCTGGACAAGCCATTAAACTTCTTTTTAAACTGCTTACTTGTCTGTAACATGGGGGCAATAATTTTTATTCCACAGGGTCACTGTGAGAATTGAGAAAAGTTCTTACCCAGAATATCTTTTGGCCAGTCGTGATAAAAATGGCAGGGTACTGGAACAAAAACAGACACATGAATCAGTGGACCAGAATAAAGGATAATAGAAACTTCTCCAGATACATTCAACTATCTGATCTTTGACAAAGGATCCAAAAGCATACGCTGGAGGAAAGATAGCCCATTCAGTATTCAACAAATGGTATCAGGAAGACTGGTTATGCATTTTTAGAAGAATGAAATTGGGCTTTTAGCTCTCCCTGTATACTAAATTAAAATCGGAATGAATCAAAGTTCCAAACACTAAAACAGAAACATTAAGCCTTCTCGCAAACCAAGTAGGTAAAACACTTGAAGACATAGGAATTGGAAAGGATTTTCTAAATAGAACCTTAATTGCACAGGAAATAGCAGCAGGAACCAACAAATAACATTATTATATAGACTAAAAAGTTTCTGTACAGCAAAAGATTCAATCAGCAGTATGTAGAGACAACCTCCAATGTGGGAAAAAATTGCCACCCATTTCTCTCACAAAGGGATAATATCTAGAACGTATAAAGAATTCATAAAAATTAAAGCACATAAATTAAAGTCTCAAGAAATGGGCTTAAAAAATGAACAGACACTTCACAGAGAAAGGAATATAAGTTGCCAACAAATATATGAAAAAATGCTTGATATCTCTGACCACTAAAGAAATGCAAATTAAAACAACCCTAGGATTTCACCTTCCTCCAGAAAGAATGGCAATCATTAGAAAATCAAATAATAACAAGTGCTGGTGAGGCTATGGTAAAAAAAAAATAAACCCTCCTGCATTGTGGGTGGGAATATGAACCAGTACAACTATTATGAAAATCAGCATGGAGATCTCACAAAGTGTTAAAGCTAGTAACTTCCCCAAAGAGTTTAAGACATGATGCTATAGTCATACGTGCGTAACAATGTCTATAGCAACTATTCATAATAGCTAAATCCTGGAAGCAGCCTGTGTACCCATCAACAGATGACTATATAAACAAAACGTGGTAGCTATATGTAATGGAATGCTACTGAGCTACAAAAAATGAAATGTTGTAGGCACTTGTAGGGAAATGGACACACCTGGAAAGCGTAATTTTGGGTGAAATAAATCTGGCATGCAACCTTGAATGGTAGCTCTCATTTGAATGAGGCGAATTCAAAGAAAGAAAATGATAAAAGATAGATAGAAAGGGACAAGGGGACAGATCCCACCCAATAGGGAAATGGTTCAAGGGAACAATGTGGAGGGTGAAGGAGAAGGGAAAATGAGAGGACTAAAGCTGTACCACATACGGAGAGCTAATGACCTCGATTAATGTAAACAGTACACTCCACAACATGTGCTAAAACAAATAGCATTTGCAGATATGGGAAAAGTAATCAGTCTGGGTGGGGGGATATAGCTCAGTGGCACAACACCTACCTGCCTACCTGGCAAGTGCAAGTGCAAGTGCAAGGTCCAGAGAGAGAGAGAGAGAGAGAGATGGCTTGTGGGGTAGCTCAATTGTCTAAAGCACCTGGTTGGGCAAAGTCAGTCAGGCACAGAGGACTGAGGTTTGATCCCTAGCACCACATGTTATACCACACCTGCCCTTAAGGCAGCCTGAGTCAGCCAAAAAAAATCCTCCTCAAGTTTTCATGAAAGAAAGAAAGAAAGGAATGAAGAAAGAAAGGAAAGGAAGGAAGAAAGAAAGAGAGAGAGAGAGAGAGAAAGAAAGAAAGAAAGAAAGAAAGAAAGAAAGAAAGAAAGAAAGAAAGAAAGAAAGAAAGAGGAGAGAGAGAGAAAGAGGTGACCATGGAATCAGAAAAGGTTAGGGGAATGAAGGCAAAGAGAAAGAGATTTTTAAAAGGCTGTGATATATACATGTAACTACTCCCCAAGATGACTGTAAACTGCATGGATTAAAACATGCACTAATAAAATAAAATAGAAAAAATAAAAATAAATAAATAAAAATTTTTAAAAGTTTACCTTTTTGCCACCTACTATAAGCCAAGGGGTTGTACAAGTGAGTAAAATATACCAAGCCCTTGCCCACATAAGCTTGCTTTCTAGTGGAGATGAACCAAAAACTAAAAGAAACGAGTATATGCTTGAAAAATACTAAGGCAAGTACACCTATAACCTCAGTACTTGGGAGGCCAAGGCAGGAGGATCGTGAGTGCAAGGCCATCCTGGTATACATAGTGAGATGAGAAAGAGATGGGGAGAGGGAAAGAACAGGAAGGAAGAGGGTAGGAGGAAGAGCAAGAAGAGGTGAGGAAGGAGGGAGAGAAGAGAGGGAGACCGGAAGGAAGGAAGGAAGGAAGGAAGGAAGGAAGGAAGGAAGGAAGGAAATAATAAAGCAGGTGTCTCAGGCTGGCTCACCAGGAGCTGTCCCTGAGGAGAGGAAGTGTTAAGGAAGTGCTTTCTGGAAGACAAGGAGCTCTGGAAATAGGGCAGGAGAGGAGAGGCTAAGCAAGGACACCATCCCCCTGCACCAGCTACAAGGGGAGGCTTCAGCTCCTCCTTCAGGGCCCTGGAGTTCACCCAGCTTTCCATGTTCCCACACCCTCAGCCGCTGGTTAAGGGGCTCCCAAGGATGGAAATTTCAAAGCACGTCTGGAACTTGAAGCGAAGTAGCCTGGGTGAGCCAAAGAGGTTGTCTAGAAAAAAGCTGAGGGTGGGAGAGGCAGACAAATGGGGAGAGAGGGATTATGGGAAGGAGGTCATTGAGATTGTAAGGCTGGGCCATCATCATCCCAGAGCTCTGTTGCCCACAGAGGCTAAAGATCTGCCTATAGGAAGACCTCAATAGCTTCTCAAAGTTTACTGATTGACAAAAATACTGGTGACCTACAAGAAAGCTTTATGTAATTTGGTGATGTTACAGGGCAGTTTGCATTATTCTTCTATGCTCTCTCCCCAGAATGGATACAGGGTAATCTCTTAAGTGGCTGTCCTATCTCCCCACTGGCAGCAGCCATGCTGTCTGGCTAGGACAATCCCACCCCTGTCCAGGGCTCTAATGGCAGTTGGGTCCAGAGGAAACAGACGTTGATGCAGAACCCAGAGAGCTATTATCCAAAGACTACCTGTGACCTTGTCTCTCCCCCTTTCCAGGCCACAGCCTGGGCACTGGCCATGTCGCTCTCATCTGGGACAGCAAGGGCTGACACCATTGACACATGGACACTAATGTTCCTCATGGCACTAGGATTCTTATATTTCTAAGACTACAGGTCACCTGCCCTGGGAGACAGCTGAGGCCAGAACCCTCAAAGAGCCACACATGGACATGAGTTCAGATTCTGACTCTCCATTGCCCACCTGCATGCTCAGTCACACAGCTCTCCACTGGGGCTTGATGTCTGTGTCCATGTGAGGGAGAAAAACAATTCTTGTCCAGGTTAGTTTGTCAATCAGATAAAGGAATAAAGCATCATAAGGCTGCAGGAAACATCAAAGTGTTCTCTTGGTAATCACTTGCTTCAATCTAGGCATTCCAGCAAGAACTTGCTATACTTTATAGAACGCAGTTCTCAGTCCTATAAAGAAAGAACTACACCCAGGGATGCATTGGTCCGTGCATTTTGTAGTCCTCATCCATCTCTGTGGTGTCCACAGTTCTTCCCTGGCCCATTCTGAGCTACTGAATGCAGGCTGGCAAGTGACACACACAGCTGGCTCTCAGAGCTGGAGCGAGCAAGCTCTAAAGCATCCTTCACTGTGTCCACTTGATTTATAAGGAGTACGTTTCAGACACTGACCCAACTATCAGTCAACATGGACAGGGCCAGGATGGAACCAAGCCTGTGAGCCTACAGCTCCGTTCCCTCCTCTCCTGTCCTCTGTGGTTGAGGGGTGCTGCCTATGCTCATGGGGAAATAGACTTGGGGACTGAAAATAGGTTTCTGTGTCCCCTTCCCTCAAGCTCCAGTTGCTTCATCTGTTAAAGTGAGAAGCTATCACACATGGTTTCTTTGTGGTACCAATAAGCATGGCTGTATTTTGTGACAAAAACTTAAGTTCTCATCCCACCCCTTTTCCCAAGAGGTCTGTAGCCAAAGACAGACAGAAGCACCCCTCAGTCTTTCCTCCTCAACCTCTTAACTCCCTGCATTCCGATCCAGTCCTTTGCTTCTGCCTTGGCCCCTGAGCTCAAAGTCAGCAGAAAGCAGAACCCTTCCCAGGGCTGCTGGATTCTTGTTCCCCATAAATCAGGATGCCAACGAGCTATAAGGCCACAGCAATGCACTGGAAAAGTAAGTCAGTCACTCGGTGATAGGTTTTCAGACATCATTCCACCCAGCTCAGACCTGTATGAGATCAAGCTGCTTTTCCACCTGACCCCCACCAAGAACACTCTTGATATTTAAGCATGGCAGAAAGGCCCTGCCACAGGGACCAGAGCTCCAGGAAGCCATGTCCTGCTCTGAACCTGCACACACCCAGCATGGCTGACACTGACTTCTCTGAGGCAGAAGGCCTCTGAGGACCTTTGTAAAGGGAAAACGTACATGCTTCATCAGGTTCATGCTCACATTACTGAGTTTACACACTGGCATCTTAGTCGTCCTGGCGCATCCTAGAGTTTTTCTTTTTCTTTATTTTAATTCTATCTTATTTGCAATACTGAAAATTGGACCAGAGGAAGAAAGGAAGAGAGAGAGAGAGAGAGAGAGAGAGAGAGAGAGAGAGAGAGAGAGAGAGAGAATGAGAGAAAGAAAGAAAGAAAGGAAGGAAGGAAGAAAGAAAGAAAGAAAGAAAGAAAAAAGAAGAAGAAAGAAAATTGAACCTAGGGTTTCATGTATGCTTAGCAAGTACTCTGCCATTAAGCTACATTCTAGGCTTATGTTTTAGTGTTTCAAAGATTAATAATGTGATATTAGGTCTGGTCTCCAGGAGGGGCAAGAAAGAGATTTTTAGATGACCAGTCTTAGAATCTGTGCAGCCTCTCGCTAAGCAGATAGATGTGGAGTCCCTCTGAGCTGATAAACCTGCTCCAGGAGAGTGTCAGGACTGGTGAGGTTGGCCGTGCCTACCCGTGAGTTCCTAACTGGGAAACCCAAGACCCACAGAGGCACTGCAGCTACTTCTAGGTCCCAAAGACAGGCTCAGACAGACCTGGGGCTAGGCCTAAGTCTCCTACTGCCTGCTCTTTCTACCAAAGCTCACTGTGCTCCTCCCAGAACCCGGAGCCTGAGACAATACAGCTTTTCTGGGTCCTGATGAGCGGTCCAGTCCAGCTCACTTTCCAGGAGAAGCACTGGTGAAGGCCAGAAGAAACTGTGGCCAGAGCAGGACAGTGCTGTCTAAACATGCCTTGGGGCCTGTGCGTCTGGCTGGCTGTCACCCGAGCCAGGTGGGCCTCTGACACACAGCAGGAATTTTCCATTGGCGCATCCTCTGGCTGGTTGGGATCCAAGGCATTTTCAGGCCTTTTTTTTTTCCACTCCAGTTGTCTCCCCTACCCCAGGAAGATACACCCTGGGGCCCAGTGTATGGGGACCCTTAGTTCTCAGGGAGATTTCAGGGGGCCCCACTTTCTACCACCCAGAAGCTACTGTCAGTACCTAAAACATAAGGGAAGAAAACTGTTTTTTAAAAAAATCTATACTGACAATGAAATTGGCAATCATAGAGACAGATGATATGCCCAGAGTGGATCAAACACAACTTTGTCTAACCCTGATATCATTCTACTTCTACTGGGCCAGCTTCCCAAAGTCAAGAGTCAAGGTCAGTGGGAGACACCATAGCTACACAAGGTGAAAAGGTGAAGCTGAAGAAGAGAGCTAAGCCATCTGTATGACAAATCGCCAGGTCACAGAAGTCCCTAGAATGGACGACTAAACATGCAGGAACACATACTTTCCATTTGTGTCTCTCCAGGCTAACAGCAGCAGTTCCAACAGCTTCTCAAAGACAAGGCCTGTGGAAGTGGCCCACCTACAAGGGGCCTGTGAACACTCACCACAGTGGTAGGGATGATTCCTGGGCACTTGACCCAATGTCAAGAGCATTCCTTGGCCCAGAATAAGGACCTCAACCTGGTAAGCATGTGTGGAATAGAGACAGAGTGGCCAGACCCACACATTAGAGACCAGCTGGGCTGACATCTGCCTGAGTTTCGTGAGATCTCTGTCAAATCATGCAGGAGGCCACAGGGTGCAGCCCTCTACAGGAAGCTTTCCCAAGGCTCTGTTCTTGGTGGTTGGGGCACTAACTCTGCCTGCAGGCCAAGTTCACAGTCAAGAGGAAAAGGATGACCTTCCAACCTAAATCACATTTTGTGGTATCCTCTTCTGGACCCTGAAAATGTTTCCCAGAGTTGTAACCAACTCCCCAGAGCCTGGGCCTTCACAAAGCTGGTCCTCCAGGAGACTCCAGCCTGTCTTGGGAGGTGGGGAAAGTGATGACGAGAATTGCTGAAACACACGCCATCTCCTACCACCACAAAGTTCCTAAAGCCACATCCCCAGTCACCAACCCAGAGTCTCCCAAAATAAATTTTGTGAAATAAAATCAGGGAGGCTTCAGTTAGAGAAAATTGTTTCCCATGGTCAAATCAGTTTGGGGAAGCAGGTTAAAGCAATACTGGTCCTCAAATGTATAGCAAACCTCCTGCAGATCTCCAGATGGTGCGTCTCAATCAGAGATGAATTTGTTCCCCCAGGGGACACTTGGTAATGAATTTAGACATTTTTAGTTGTCGCAACTAACAGAACACTACAGCACTGGGTACAGTGGGCAGAGGACTGCATGCAGCTACATATCCTATGATGCCTAGAGATAGCCCACAACAGAGAAGTGTCCAGCCCAGCATCTCAGCAATGCTGAGATAGTCTTGTTCTAGGGCTTTGTGAACTCCCAAGGGCAAGGTGTAGGGCCACAGTGTAGACAACATGATCATTCTTTCCTCCCAACTGGCACCTTGAGGCAGAGGAAGCTGCAGTGCAGAAGCTAAGAGCAGCTGACCCTCATTGTTCCTGCCTCTCTTGCAGCTAAGAAGGCAGATCCATGACCTCACTCCAGCTTAGGTGTATTTTCCCAGGCTTTGAATCCAATATTAAGATGTAGAGTCTCTGCAACACCCATTGCACAGCAGCGAGGGTAGTAATGGCAACAGTGATCGTCTGTCTCCAGAGGCTATGCTGGTAGTCACTCTAGAGGAGCCATCCAGAGCTAGCAGAGCTGCTGGCCCAAGTCAAAGTATCTGTGCAGCAGTAGGGTCTCCCAGGGACAAATCTCACAATGTGACTTTGGGTGTTGTTCTTGGCTGCTACGCCTCTGACCTTAATTTCCTGACTCCAGGAGATTATTTGAGCTGCTCTGGGTCCTTAGAATAACTCCTTTCTAAGTTTAAATTAGGAGAGTTGGCTTCTTCAGCTTGTGACTAAGGGCTAATTGAGTGGGACTAGTTCCCCAGATATATCCAAGCACAGAATTCTTTCTTTGGCAAAATACCTCAAAAAACCCTGTTCTCTGAGCATACTTTGAGGAACTTCAACCAAAGTTGAAGAGTCAAGTAAGGATTCCAACAACCTCTGCTCCAGCCAGGACCAGACAGCTGCAAAGCCAGGCTCTTCCCCAAGCCCAGAGCAGTGGAGCAAGTGGAGCAGCCTTCCATCTCTCTCTCTCTCTCTCTCTCTCTCTCTCTCTCTCTCTCTCTCTCTCTCTCTCTCTCTTGGTCCCAGCTGAGCCAACTGCTTCTCCACAATGACCTTCCTCTCTGATGCCAACAGGAGTGGAGAATAACCACAGCTGGCTGCAGCTTCAAGAACCAAAACATAATCAAGGCATGGAAGTGACTGCGCTTGTCAGATAAAGATGAGAGCAACTGGAAATGTACATCTAAAGTCTATTGCTTGATTGGGGTGATGCTGTTGTCAGGTTGGAGGAAGACTTAAAAAGAAGTTTCAGGATTTGAGAATCTCGAAAGTCAGGAGTCAGGAGGCAAAAGAGAAACTCTTAAGGAAGGTCTGGTCCCACTCACAGGAGGGTGGCACTGTTTCAGGGAACTCTAGGTGCAGATTTCACCAAAAGGGCTGAGTCTCATTCCAGCTACATTTAAAGACAGCATGTTTAACATCACTCGTCCATGTTCTTCATGAATATCTGTGGCGTACTAGGTATGGCACAGATGCAAAGGGTCAGTGTTAAAGACCTCGGAAGCTGTTCTTGCTGCTGAGAGCCTGCTGTCTGCTGGAGAGACTGCCATCCAGCATGCACAGAGCAAGGAACATTTCAGTCAAAATGGTGTTTTGCCATCAGGGCACGAAGGAACCTACCATGAAGGGGTGAACCCTCGAACCCTCTCTAGTGACACTAAAGACTCTTGGAGAAGGGACCACTGGAAGCCAAGACGGAAGAAATAGAGTGGGTGTGGGAGTCCAAAAGCCAGGAGGCAGAGCAGGCTGGTGGGCCTGAAAGCTAGCCTTGGAAAGTGGGCACAGCTGCTCCATCAGGGCCCTACAGGCAACAAAAGCCATCCCACCTCCTCCCTGAATGCAGCGGGAATCACTGGAGGGTTCTGACTGGAGCGATGTGGCATAGGGCTGGGGGGAAGCGGAAACTAGAAAATAGAGTGTGGCTTCTGCAGGGACCAAAGAGAGAAGTGCATTTAACAGTAGTTCCCAACCTTTCTAATGCCGTGACCCCGCAATGCAGTTCCTCATGTTGCGGTGACCCCAAACCAAAAAATAATTTTTCTGGCTACTTCAAAACTGTAATTCTGCTACAGTTATGATTTGGAATGGATTTAGGTGACCCCTGTGTTTTGGTCATTCGACCCTCACCAGGGTGGCGACCCACAGGTTGAGAACCGCTGAGAGTGACAGTGAAGAAAGGGGCGGGCTGGAAGATGCCCCGAATGTGTGACCAGGGCAGCATATGTGCATTGCGTGTGATGACCCTTCACTGCAGAGCCAAAAAAAACCACAGAGGCAGCCCTGGCCCTGCTTGGAGAAGTGCAGAGATTTCCCTCCGCCATCATGCTTGTGTCCCAGGCCTGAAGGCTGTCAGGAGGCCCTGACAGAAATGGAGAAGCCAAGTGTGAGGGCTGGTGGGAAATCAGGAAGAGCACCTGTCTGCACAGGCAGGGCAGCTCTGCGGGGTGGGCTGGCAAGGGCATTAGCATCAGCTCCTCCAACCAGCCTTTCTCCACATGAGGAAGCCAAGGTCGAGGGTTCAGCAGCAGAGCTAGAAATAAATCCTGGCTCTTTGCTCCTCCTCCATGGCTCTGGCTCTGTGGGCAGCTCCAGGTGTGTGTGTGTGTGTGTGTGTGTGTGTGTGTG